>WJFB01001056.1:0-38588 GCA_009870185.1 Pygmarrhopalites habei
CTTAGAAAAGAGCATGCTGATACCGGACAAGAAAACAGTAAAAATGAATGTAAATAAACAATGTCATGCTTACCTTCTGATTTATATCCACTCATTGCACTCTTAGGAACTAGATTCGAACACTCCAATAACTATTTAACTACATCTAACTATGATTAAAGTCAATTTAACGGAGCGAGTTAACTCATGGAAAACCAAATGTCTCTGAATTCAAAGGCAATGTCAAGGACATCGCGACGCATGAGCACATATACAGACATGTGAAGCGAGAGAGAAACTTTTGCAAGGATGCTCCGCGTGAGTTATACTCATTGAGATGTAAGGAGCTGTCCAGATGGACACATGTGGAGACAATTCGTAAATGCCTTTCCACGATTAGGGGGTAATCAAACTAATCAAAGAAAATAAATATGATATTACCTTTGAAATTATTTTCAATGAGCCAGAAACAGATCTAAAATAATTGGATGAGATTATATTTTTAATTTTTTTATTATAAAAAGACATCTTTGTTATATCCTACAGAATACGACTTATTGAGAGTATGGCATACTACGAAAATTTAAATAACTTACCTTTGCCAAATTAGTTGACTTGCCCACACCATTCACACCACAAAAAGTAACAATGAAGGGTCTCCCTTGTCTTTTAGCTTCCAATGCTTCACGTAAAACATCAACTTGACGTTTAGGTTGCAACAGAGCAAACAAAGATTCTTCCAGAGCATTTTTAACAGTGGAATTGACTGTTTGAAACGTCCCCAATACCTACAATTTGAAAGATGGAAAAAGTAAATGATGATTATCTTTTATAGTCAACAATAAAAAAAAGGAATAAAATTACAAATTAAAAAATAAAGAAATACCTTTCCATGGATTTTGGTTCCAACGCTGTCACACAATTTGACAGCTACATCAGCTGCCACATTCTTTGCAATCAAATGATCTTTAAGTTTGTCCAAAACCGGGGCAGTGTCGTCAGCTGACAAAGTTTTCCCAGAAACCAAGGACTTGAAAATATTCATGACACCACCAGAAGATGATTCTGTCTTTTGTGAAACCTTCTCTTCATGTGTGTCACTTGCAAGAGATGAAAGTGTTCCTGACATTGTCCCAACAATCTAAGAAGAAGAAGAGTCAAAGAAATTGTAGACAGTCGTTATCGCATGAATAATGATGTATCAAAAGTTAATAGTAAACAAATAAAGAGTAAGAAGAAAGTTATATAACATACCGAACGATTTACCACAAATTCTTGGTTACCGCTTTGAATATCTTTTGGATTCGTACGTTCAAGTGACGGTGCATCTCTCTTTGAGCCACTCAACTCCCAAACTCTGGCTTTTTTCCCTTCCTTTTCTTTGGAAACTTTTGGAGTCTTTGGACTTTTCCTACATTATTGTGAACCCAAAAAAACAACCTTTTAATAATATTTCATTACTTTCTTTTAGATAGTCCTCAGAGTTGACACAGACTTACGTTGTAGTTTTCATGGGCCGTCTTCCATTTGGACCTTTGATTGTCATTCCAACAGGCATATCCACCCCATCAAAATTGACCTCTGGTTTGACATTTTCAAGGTCTCCTTCCTCCTCTTCCTCATTCTCATTGACATCAATGTCAATATTATTTTTGGCATTTTTCTCAGATGTCTTGTTGTTTTTCTTTTTATTCTTCTTGTTGTCTGGTTGGTCTCCTCCTCCAGGTCTATCAATCATGGAGGCTACAGTTGTCTTTGATTTCTTTGACTCTTCGAATGTTTTCATTTGTTTCGGTTGCTTGGCTACTTCAAAACTCCACACCTCTGCAGCTCCTAGAATTCTTTCATATGGTTCTTTCAAATCCAAGCCCATGCATCGAAATCTCTTGTCAGACAATTGTTGCTTGTAACGATCCTACATAAGTATTGTAAGTAAGAAAGAAATTTTTTGTTGTAGAATGTATTTCATGTGCATATTGTATAATTGTAAAATTAGAAATAGTATACGACGACTCACTCTAATTTCACGATGTATATCATTTAGAAATTTATCCACATACGATAGTTGTAACACTTTTTGATACCCCGCTACAAATACGAGCTCAAATTCATTATCCAATTTATACTGGAGCATGAGGGATTCATGTTCATATGACCCATCTCCTGTTCGTTCCTGTCAAAAATGAGTAAAAAGATTACTTTATAAAAATTGTTTGTCATCATCATAAGTACTACGCAGCCATTCTCAACAACAACAAAAAAACAATCGACAAGTTTAGGCAATTATTTCCATACCTGTAAAATTACTGTTCGAATTAATGCATTGACGGAAGTGACAAGGAGCTCCTTTGAACTTTGGAAACAATATATAACAACACCCCCCTTTCCGAAAATGACGAAAAATTCCAACATATTGACCGTATCAAAAAAACAGCTGTAGAATTTTCAACTTTTATTTAAACTGACTCATGTCGCGGGTACTTTCACTGCGACTAAGAAAAAAAATTACGAACTTAGTTGTGTCTATTTAGTAAACTGCGAGTCGACGTTTTGTTTCACAGAAAATGACAACAGAAGCTGTCGGTGGAGTGAACGACGAGCAAAGGTCAGTAAATGACCTCTTTGAGAAAGCCTTCAAGTTATTTCGTGACTTGACCGGTGACTATGATGGAGAAACAACTAGCAAAGAATATCAGGTAACATAATTATTACTTACAATTTGGTTTTAAGTTTTGATCCAATTTATTAATTTGACATTCCGTTCTATTCTTTATTGGTAGGAGAAAATACAAAATTGTATTACAATGTGTGAGGACATTACCCATGGTGTCACTTCTTTGGAAATGTTTAGTGTAAATGAGTCACTCGAAGAATTACCCACTTCTCATCTCAAGTTTCTTATATTACCATTCATGTTGGGGTCTCTTTGGCAGTTGAAAATTGAGAAAGAGAGGCGTGACATTTGTGTCGCGTCCCAAATTTATTTTCAAGACTTTCTTCAACGCCTTTTTGACTATCGTATCATCCAATCTCTTCCCAATGTCATGGAACAGGATGAAGAGAAGAAAATGAAGAAACCTACAATTTCATCAAATGATGTTCGTGCTCAAAAGATTGCAAAATTAAAGGAGAATAAAGCATTGGATTTAAAAATTAAACTTTTATTAGAGAAACAGGTAACTTCACATAACGTTTACAACAAAATTATGTACTGCGGATACTTTTCAACACAGTCTTATATTCATTTTGTATTCAAAGTTATCTAATTATAATTCTACTTGACATATTATATGTTTGATTTGCAGGAGGATACTAGTATAGACGAAGAAATAAGTCGAGAATTATTTTTATCCTTAATTCAAAGATATCACAATGAGTCTATTCAAGAATTAGAAGCAATTTCAAAAGAACTTGAATTAATCAACTACTCAGTCACATCAAAGATGAAGAAAAAGAATGATGATGAGGGCAAGGACAATAGCGAAGGCGCAAATAATTCTTCCTCCTCCTCCAGACTTCAACCCACAAAAACAAATGGAATTCAGACCTTCATTTTGACCCGTAATAATATAGAAAAGAAAGTATTTGGTGAGGGATATCCGGCTCTACCTGTGATGACTGTGGAGGAATTGTACGCTCAGAGACGAGCAGAAGGAACTTGGGGACCACCTCCGTCAAATAATGGCCCACCACCCTTGACAGAAGAGGAACAGGCTGAATTAGAAGCTGCTATCAAGGGAGCCCAGGAAGAATCTGATGATCCTGTCAGATTACAACAATTGAGAAATATGGATGAATATAAGGACATGCACAGAAGAGGTTGGGGTAATCGTGCAAATAGAAGTTGATTTTTTAAAACTAATCATCCTTTCCTGAAAATAAACTGAAATCTCTCTTCGATTTTATTTTTAACTTTCAAAAATAATTAATTATTGAGTTTAATACCGAATTATGTCGCCGAAATTCACACACACAAATAAATAAATCATGCATCTGAATATATTTACAAGTCCCATTATGAATACAGTTTTTTATTTGGCTCATGCATGATATTTTACTAAAAAATACTTTCGAAACGTTTATGAACAGTTTTTTCGCTGCCCCCCCTTCCCCATAGACAAAGTATGCGCGTTCACTCATTTCATATCACGTGGTGCGTTCGCCTTGAACCCTGAATTTTGATGAATAAAAGTTTGATAAAGCCGTGAATTTGCCGTGTGTCCAGCGTGAAAAAGGTAAGTTGACTTCCGGTCCACTTTGTCGCATGTCTCGAAGTCCATACTCATCATATAAATTATTTTTTCCAATACAAAAATCTTCATTGAAAGTGTTCACTCAACACAAAGATGTTTTAAAACATTGCAAATCTTTGAAACAGAATTATATTGGTGGATCTTCAATCTTTGGACAACACAGTCTCGTCATGATGAGTGACGATGATAGGGATGTCGACATCTCTGAGGTAATTGTTTATCATTATTAATTAATTATTAGTCGTGTATAGATTTGCACAAATATTTAGACATTGAGCGCGTGAGGTAGGTCAAGAGTTCACAAAGATAACACAAAGGATGTTTAATACGACGCAAATTAAGTAATGATTAATTTTTTTTGTTGTTATTCTAGGATGACGACATGGGTGATGACGATCTGAATGATCTTAATGATAAAATGAGTATGTCTTCGGGTTCCTCAAAACCAATGACACAGGTACAAATTATTGTCATCCGGCAAAATGTGTAAATATAGTAACCAATTACTTACATGCGCTCATGGTATCATTACTTCCAATAACAATAATTCTGAATTTTACACAACAGGCTGAGAAACGTGCCCATCATAATGCCCTAGAACGTAAGCGACGAGATCATATAAAGGACAGCTTTACTAGCCTTCGGGATTCCGTACCCGCTTTGCACGGAGAAAAGGTTTCGAAGCGTATTGTAAGCGAATACTAAATTAGTTAAGCTAAGGCTGAGGCTAAAATATGATTGATTTAAATGTTGAGAGTAGACAATTGGTAGAATATTACTCTTGAAGGTGACTTAATAATAATTTGACTTCACTTTATTTCCGTCGAGACAAAGAAATTTACAATAATATTGAGTTATTATTCCCTCTGATATAATTCAGCACTTTCTTGAATAATTTCAAAAATATTATTTTTCTTGTTCACAGTCAAGTAGAGCACAAATCCTGAAAAAAGCTGCTGAATACATTCAATTTATGAGGAGAAAAAATTCAGCTCATCAGCACGATATTGAAGATTTGTAAGTTGCTCAATTGTTGGGAAAATAACCTGTATCTGTATTATTTATATTTTTGGGCTCTAATTACATTCTTAACCACTACAATAATTTGAGAACATTTTTTAAAAAATATGATTCATGATAGGAAACGACAAAATCACATTCTGGAGAATCAAAGTAAGTAAACTTAAATATGTAGTTGTCTGCTCAGTATTTTTTGTTCAAATTATTTACTTTTACTATTGTTTGCAAATAGTCCGATCATTAGAAAGAGCTAGAACTTCCGGTAGTATGCGCTCAACAAGTTTAAGTTCAGTATCGTCAGACATGAAAAGTATGAAAACTCGATTATCCGAATCAGACGATGGATCAGACGGCGAAATGCATATGAATACAAATTCTACTTCACCTAGTGCCACATCATCCTCAACTTCTTCAACCTCGTCCACTGGTGGTAACAAGAAACTTAAAGTATTGTCCTCGAAATAAATTTTTTTAATACTAGAACTACAAACTACTATTATTATTATTAACTAATGCTAAGTATACATTATGTACTACAGATAATTTTTCGTATCTTTCAATTTTCCATATATTATTTTGTCTTCTGCGTACAGTCAAAATTTACTTTTACTGTAATTAATTCAGCAGAATTCTTTTTATTTACCCAGAATATTGTTATTACTCCCATGTGTTATCAAACAATTCATACAGTTCATAATGAATTTAGTACATACTACCATTACACAAAAAAATATATTAAACAAGTATTTGAGTCTTTTTTTGAAGTATTTCTAATACATGTTTTAAAATAATATATTGTATATTATATTCTGTAATGATGTAGCATACAACTACATTCAGTTAAAGGTTATTTAGTTTTGTTGCAATTTTCAAAAAAAATAAAATACTAGCCGTCAACAAAATATCATTTCATACCAACCTTATTTAAAGAAGGATCCTAATTTAGGATTCCTAAACGTACAAATATAAAAATTGATAGTGTGATGTATTAGACATCAGAAGACATTTTTGTCATTTTAAAGGTATGTATTCCGTTATTGAGAGAATTTCATAAAATAGATATGAAAAAATAACTTGTCCCTACAAGCTGTAGTAACAATATCCAGCGACCAAAAATAATTATTCAATTCCAGCTTCCATATGCAGGTCCACGATGAACTCCTCGTCCTATTATTATTAAGTAAAGAGTTGTTTAAACTTTGAGAATTTGAAGTAGAAAAAAAGCCTGAGAATATATTAATCTTTTCCAACATAAAAATGCAACAATTCATTACATCTCTAAAATTGAATACTGAAAACAAGCTGTGATTATTATTTCATACCCATTGGTGGTTGAGATGCTGCCAGGGGTGGTGAAGGAGATCGTAGTTGCAAAATAGCGTCGTCATCATCATCCTGTTTTCCAAGTGAGCTTTGAGTAGTAGTTGTAGTAGGGCGAATGCCTCTACCACGACCTTGTGGTCTTGAAGGTGCGCCTAAAGGTGGAAAATCATCACTCAGTAGAGTAGGACTTGTTTCTTCCTTTTTGGCACCCCATGGTACGCTAAAATTTCTCTCAACCTACAATTCATTCAGATTAAAAATTTATATAAGTCAATAAACTTTGTTTCATGTAAAAAGGAAAGTTTCATACGCATGTAAAAACGTACTGTTTCAACATAGTCTTCGTCGTAAGGAGATCTAGCCCTTTTGGCTCCAACATGTAGCCATGCACTCTCTGAAGTACTGGAGACAGTCTTTAACAATGAAAAATGTATTGAACTTTATTATTTTTGTCAATCATGAAACTATTATTCATCACTTTACAATGTAAAGATTACATGGAGAAAAATATGTGTCATCTGAGACAAAAATTATTTAAAACTCACGTCAGAAGTATCATCAGCCCAGGACGAACTGTCTCTTCGAGTACCCATTAATGACGTGGATGAAGGGTAACCTGAAGATCTGTTAGAAGGATAACCTGAAGTTGAACTACTACAACTACTGGAAGCATGGGATTCCTCTTCTCTTATTTGTTCCATTTTTATTTTTAGGTGAGCTGGTAGAGTCGCCTTGAAGAAAACATTAATTCGATGTCGATCTGTAATATCACACTTGAATGCTGGAGTCAATTGTTCCAGCATTAAGAAAATTCGTCGTAATATAATATTCTGACAGCACAAGTGCATCTTTTGTGACTTGTCATCCTAAAAAAATGTAATACTTCACATTAGAGTTACATACATTGATTGTACAATTTCAAATGAAAAACCTGTATTCTATATTAATATAGAATAATAATAATATATAGTATTATTGTATAAATGAAAAGGATGAACCTTCTTATGGTATTGACAAGTGATTTCTTCCTTGTAATCATAATTTCCATATTTTAAAAGAGTCTCTGCAGTTCCAGGTAATTGAAATTGAACAATCTCATTTATGTATGTCCGATCTAATGTTGCTGCTACCACTGACAGCTCAATAACAAGCTCGGGCAACTGATAATATTTTAGTTGTTCAAAAAATTCTTGATTAACCCACTTGTCACCTACATATACGTAAATAAGATGAATCAAATTTTCAATTAAAAATCACTGATGACTGTATAATAGGAAAGAAATTTTAATACACATAATTGAGTTTAAAAGTAGAGTCTTTTGACAGAAGGTACCTTGAGAATGTTTAACCAACCAATCTAAACATCCCTTTATGATAGGCAGATCCGCGTCCATTCCGAAAATCATAATTTTACCGTCGGGATATTCTGCTCCCCACTAAAAAATGAAACTATTTTATTTGAAGGACATTTATAACCAGTTCTAATTAATGTATTTAGTACAACATTATATTATAAACACGTACTGTTTGAATAAATCTACGAATTTTATTTATGATGGTATCGTAGTCTCTGCCCTGAAGATATTCAGTTTGAAAGTATTTTCCTCCAGGCTATGATAAAGAAAGTAAAGTAGCATTTAAACCTTTGCGTTTTGTAAATAATTGAAGCTTCAAACTGATTGAAGATATTTCTTACCTGTGGTAATGATGTTTCATCTGATGTTTCTTTAGCAGCACTTGCATAGCCACATGGAACACTAACTGTAAATAAATACATAGAGAAGAAATAATATTCAAAGTTAGAACATCTTTTGTGTCCACAAAAGATTATATTTTTTTGATTTTGATTACTTGTGTCAACCAATGTCCAATAACTACAGATAAATCCATCCTTCAAACTAAACGCAGCAACAGCTAATTCTAAAGGATAAAATTCCTTGTCTGCTCCTTTGCCTTGTGGTAGACCAACTTCACAGGCTGCCGTTGCTTTCATCGTTATGTAAATTCTTTCTTCAGGGCGAGGGTGAGGACCAAGAACAATTTTCCTGAAGAGAGTTGACAACTCCAACCTTTCATCGGCATCTGCCTTCATTCGACGCTGGACGGAACTGAACCTGTGGGAAAATATTACAAATTTGTGAATCCAATGCATGTCTTAACAAAACTAGTTTGAACTTACGACTCCCCCGTGGCAGTAAACTGAAATTTAATACAGGGAAGATAAGGACATTAACTCCTACATGTTCATAATCGTTAAACATAATATAGACTACATGGAACATAATTATGACAGTAAAAATACCTTGTTGTCAAGATTAGTTTTCTCTTTCTCCTTGAATTCTTTTGCAAGTCTCTCATACTTTTCTCGCTGGTCCGGTGTCAGATCCTGTCAAATCGGTGAATGTGTTTGTCAGAGTGCATAATGTACTTACACCATTATTATAACTTGCTATAAAAATACGTGTTAGGTACTTATATACTGCATTCGTGACTTACCGACCATTCTCCTTGAACATAATTGGCAACATCAGCAAATCCTCGAGGGAACCGATGACCTTTTTTATACAAAAATGTTGACAATATTAACATAAGGTTACATGCCGATACAAAATGTCACAATTGCACGGTTCTAAGCTTTTACAAAGGTCCGAATTTAGAGGACATCTGATATGCAAATATAATACGTAGGTTACCTTCACGTTCTAGTTGACCTCTCCTTTCTTGCATAAAGAACATAAAAGCGTTCTTCACCGGTTTTTTATATTTCGGCATGTTTCAGAAGGGCCTTTTGATCCCCACAAATGTCTAAAAATACTGCAAAAAGGTAAGTACTACCTGAGTAATCCTACCAAACAAAAAGTGATTGACATTAGGTATTTTTAGTAGTAACCGTACGGAATATAGACGTTTGTAAAAGAGTGTTACGTAAATAATCGTCTCAATATTGGAGAGGATGGAAGCGATGAAATGTTTCAAAATTTTTCAGCCGAAAATGTCCACGTTCGCTTAAGAAAAAATTCAAAAATGTGTCCTAGACTTCCTTGCTCAGGGGGGGATATACGGTCGCCGTAAAGAAAAAAAAGTTGAAAGTACTTTAGTAAATTGGAATTCAATTAATTCCGGAAAATACAGGATGCCGAAACATAAGCATTCACACAAACACAAGCATCATAAATCTGAATCCGGAGGGAGGAGGGAGGATAATAGTCGGACGAGAGACGGAAGTTCCTCTTCTCATTCCAGAGATCACCGGAGCAACAGAGACGACCATTCAAGGAACAGAGGAAGAAATGCCAATCGGGGAAATGGAGGAGGAGGTTATCGGGATGACTTCAATTTTCCTAGAGGTGGTCACGGTCAGTCTCACACTCCTCGAAATGCAGGTCCTGTGTCAAATCCCTGGACTATGCCACCACCACCGAATGCAATAGTATGCCTAATTTTTATTCTTAAATGTCACATTTTAATCAAATAACAAATACTAAAACTAATGACAAATATTACAGCCCAGGAGCAATGTTAACATGGGAGCACCACCATGGGAGAAACAACGATGGTCTCAACCAGATAATAGTGACAACTCGAACAAACAATCGTCACACCGTAGGTTTGATCATCCACCTCCACTCATGGCACAACCTATCCAAAGACGCGATGACAGAAGGTATGACGATCGTCGAGGTGGTAACAGTAATCGACCAGAACATGACCACCGTCCACAATGGGGAGGTCAAAATCGTCACGATAGTGGTCCAAGCCGCCACGACAGTGGACCGAATCGACATGATAGTGGCCCCAACAGGCATGAAGGTGGTGGTGTGAATCGGTATGATGGTCAAAATCGACATGATGGATACCATAATCATCATGTAAGTTTATCAATTTCTATATCCTGTATTGAGAATATTTCAATTTTTATTTACGTACACAAAAAAATTTCCTATTACATTTCCAGCAATCGAGAAATGATTGGGAACAATCAAAGAGACGACGTTTTGATCAACCGTCACAGTCGTCATCATTTCATATGGCTCAAGAAGGACAAAGGTATGCAACTATTATTTTGACTTGTTGTTTTCATACCATCAACTATTCAACATATTGCCTGTGTAGCATTTTCTAACAAATTGTTTCTTTTTCTTGTTGGTTGTATATTTCAGACTTTTAATTAGTCAGCAAGAACCCAATAAAATATTTTTGGAAGAAGTGGGAGATCTTGCTCCAGAGTATGCCTTTAGAGTAGACACTAGGTCAAATTTTCGACAATTAAAGTATTCAACATTGAATTTATCAAACACGTCCCGATTTCAGCCTTCCTACAGGCGTGACGATGTTTTTGGAGCTACCGAAGAAGAGTGGATGAGCATGCCTTTCCGGTCTGTTTTTAGTAGATGTGTTCAGCCTGTTGGTATTGATGATGATGGTAATCAAATAGATGAAGACGGAAAAATAATTCCTAATCCAGACGACGGCAACGACAGTTCAACCAAATCTAACAAAATTTCAGCGAAAAAACGGACATCAACTGTGAGTGTAGCATCCTTCATTGGATTTAGTAATGATAAGTCTTTAGCCAACTCGTCAATGAAAATGGATAGTCAAGGTGGAAGTCCTTCAAAGATTCAAAAACCTGGATCCCTGAAGGACAGAATTGAAGCTTTCAATATAGATTTGAGAAAGGATTCCAAAAATGTAGCTCTATGGAGAAAATTTGTTAAATTTCAAGATCAAGTTTTTGAACAACAAATTGAAGAATTTACCGGTAGTACTAGTGAGCCAGCAAGTAAAAAATCAAAAATTAAACGCAATCGTAAAGCTTTAGCAGAAAAGAAAATTTCAATTCTGGACAAAGCCCTTGAAACGAATCCGAGGAGTCTGGAGCTACACATGGATCGAATGGACATTGTTTATGAAATATTTAAGCCTCGCTACGTACTCGGAGGTAATTTAAATTTCGAATTATGATCACAATTAGTTTACTGGGAGTTATTTCTAATATACATTCTAATCTCGTCTCTCATTTTCCTACAATTTTTTTAAAAAAAGTTCCCAAAATGTATATTTCTGTATTTCTACAAACGTTTGAGAAATATTGTGTTAAATTTTCATGTTGGATATTTTTATTTTGTTTTGATTCTAGAATGGAAGAAATTGGTTACATTACATCAACAAATTGGATCATTTTGGATAGAGTATCTACAGTTTGCCTGTACAGATTTACAACTCTACACATCTAGTAGTATCATTGGAATATTTGAGAAATGTTTTCAAAAATTTCGTCTGATGATGAACCCAAACTACCCTAATTTTCAAAGACCTGAAAAGTTTCTACTTCTCATGGCTGACATTATGTTGAGTCTCAGTTTGATTCTTCGCAATGCTGGCTATTTGGAGAAGGTGAGTGGTAACAAAATATTTCCTGTGGAATCTTTTTTTTTACAAATTGGGTATGTCGCCTCTTAGAGGCAGTACGCATCCGTTATTGAATTAAGCAATAAAAAATTTCTTATTTGTCAATCACTTGACAAAAATTTCCAATAGGCCATCTCCCTTCATCAAGCACAAATGGAAATAAATTTCAATTATCCACATGGTATGATTCCAACAACAACGGACAAAGTGTCAAAACCTACAACTAGTGGACCAGATGGAGACTGGGAGAAGATTAAGCCATTATTTGAACTGTTCTGGGATGCTGGGACAAGAAGATTTGGAGAAGTGGACGCCCCTGGATGGGCGACCGTTTTAGAGAAGAAACATAATGGTTTCAAAAATCCACTTGGAGTTACAGAAGCTGAAGCATCAGACTGGGAAGATAAATATTTTGAGACAGTGAATAATAATAGTATACCAATGGAAAATTGCGAAGAAGAATTACCAAGTAGTAGTAATGTAACCAAGAAGATGGAATTATCCCATCATTGGGTGACAATTGAATCATTCCGTAGGTGAGTCGAGTCAATGTATAAAATTCTTTTACGTGGTAGACAAGTTTGAGGATGACACTATAAGTTATTTGAACATATTTGTCATTTTTTTCCTAGTCGATTACAATGGTTACCTTGGAGGGAAAATTGTTCAGACGCAGATGAATGTGAAGACAATCAGCGTATCGTCTTAGGAAATGAATTGACCCCTTTCATAACTGTTATTCCCACTCCCAGTTCCGTAGAAACAACAGCATCTCATCAAGGAGGAATCTCAAATTTTGATCGAGACTCTACTCAATTTCGTCATGTAGTTAATTTTCTTCTACTCCTCCGTGAAGATTTTCTACCCCGAACTCATACAGTGGATACGGTTCTCTCGTCTTTCTCATCCCTCTCCCTCACTATGTCCAATACATTCTTTAGTGAAATTTACTTTTGGAAAACTAGCATTGATTTATATTTACTCAAAGGAGCAGAAGACAAAATACCAATCCCAGATGGTTTCAACTTGTATGATCTTGTCTATCCAAGTCCCTACGAAAATCTTATCTATTCTCGAGCGAGTGAAGCATCAGAGGAAATTGTACTAAATTATCCTGAAGAGATTGAAGGCCTAAAGAAGGACATTTGCACAAAGAATCACGATAATTATTTAATTATGGTACGCAATGTAGTGGAAAATAGTATGAATCATCTTCAACCAAGATTTGCTTCTCTGTTAGCTCAAATGTATTTTCGTTTCCATCAACGACTGTGTTACTCAAGTCCAGAGAGTCATAAAAATCGAATGAAATCCCTAAAGTCACTGTTACAACATGAAAAACTACGAAATTCAACAGCGTTGTATGGTGAGATGGCCATGTTGGAATTGTTTGGAACAAGGGATAAGAAAAAAGCGAGTAATCTTCTTGTCAAGGTAAATAAAAAAACAGTAGTGGTGGAGTACTTTGATAATGTAATATGATCATATTTTTGAAAATTGATTATTATAATATTTTTCTCTCTAGACAATTAACTCGACAGTTGGCTCTCAAGCACTGAAACGTGATGAGCGGGACACAACTGGTTGTGGGATCGCCAATATAGACACAAATTGGGAAACTGTTGCAGAAATCACAAAATTGTACAGGCTTTTAGCCGAACTACAGTTGAAAGAAGATGAAAAGCTGTCATTAAGGATTTTGACCAATTTGGGGAACCAATTTGAGAGTGTGTCACTGAATGAGGACGCTGGGGGCGTCGAAGGAAAAACTAAAAATGAAGTTTTAATAGCAAGGAGACAATTTGAAAGGCTACTCGAAATTCTCCTCCCCCCCTCTGCTACCGCTGAAAACAATCCTAATTTTCTTTCTAAATGGGATGGGGATAAAAGTGTAGAATTTTTAGTACAGAATACATCATTTGTCCTCGAGTGGACTTTGTCATATGCACTCTTTTTGTATCTCTCGACGAATTTCGCAGCAGCTAGTGAACTGTTTACGAAAGTTTTGAGTCAAATTACTTGTCCAACGCCCTGTAGTAGAAGTACAAAATATCAAACGAATGTCATAAAGTAATGACTTTTTGAATTTTATTATTAATCATTGGAACTCATCCTACTATTTTCACAATGATTATTTTAATTGATTTTTTTTCATTGTTTTTTTTGTAGTGCAAGCAATATTAGGGAACAACTTTATTTAGGATGGTGTAAAATTGGTATGATGGAACTTTGTAAGGATCCCACGCAAAATTCCAAATTTAGAGATATTTTATCTCAAGCTCTTCTTGAATTTCCATCCAGTCCACCCCTTTTGCTACTATTCTCAGATGTTGAGGTAAGTATTGTAAACCAGAATCGAAATGTTTTTTAATTTGGCTATATTATAGACTTATACTGTCAATCCAATCTAAAATTTGTTTTTTAAATATAGAAACAAAGCAGCATAGCTGGAAAAATCTGGAGACAAATGATGGGTGCAATAAAAAATGAATCATCTTCAAATTCTTTACATTGGGCACCACTTTTCATGTCGCTCAGTTTGTCGAGAAAAGTTGATGAATTGAGGCAGGATGAAGAAGTTGGTCTGCCAAAGTTTGGTCTCGGTAAATAAAAAACAGCTTAAGCGATGATGATCAGAAATGAATCTGAGGTATGCTATGTGAATATGGGGATGTAACAAAAAAAATGTTTTTTTTAAAAATAGGGGGGCCTGCCGTTCCACCAGATACAATTTATTATAAATTGGATTCAGTGTTATCCACAGCGGAGAAGAACACTTCTAGTAGAAATTGTCCTTTAATTTGGAGAATTCACTTAAAGTAATGCCAAAAGCCACTCTCTGAAACATTTTTCAACTTGTACGTTTTTCAAAAGTCTCTTATTAAAAATTATAACCCTAATCCGTACAGATTACGAGCTAACATTGCTCTCAAAGCCAGAAAAGCAAATGTTGAAAAAGATGGCAAAGCTGCTCAAATGGTTTTCTATGAAGCCATTCGGCATTGTCCTTCAGTCAAAGTTTTGTACATGGACGCTTTAACCTACTTTCCTGATGGTCAGAAGATGAAAGAAATTCATGATTTGATGTCCGAAAAACAGGTATGATTATATATTTTGACAGATTCTGATTCTACTCAAGTGAATAATTTATTTAATAACTATGAATATTGGATTGTATAAATAGAATTAACGGAGCAATAAATTTTTACACAGTTTTTATTTTAGAAAAATGATATTCGAAACAGAAAATAATACGTAATACAAAATGAAGTTACTTGTTATTGACTTAGACATTCCATTTTGATATAGTTACTCATTCGTCTCCCACCGGAAGAACTTAACGTTTTACTTGAGCTGGAAGCGGAGGCTGCTGATTTTAAGAAGAAAGCATTGGATAGTTCAGACGACGAAGAACGAAATTCTGATGCAGAGGATGGTACTGCGGACATTCCTTCAGAACCAGAGGAACACAACGTAGAGAGAGCTGAAAGTGACAATGAAGAAGTCAACCCAGTTGCAGTGGCAGCAGAACCCATGGATGAGCAAGTCATGTCTGTGAGTGAAGGGGAAATCACGGATGATGATGACAAATAAAGTCCACCCCCTCTGATTTTCAGTAAAAGTAAGCTAAAGTAAATCTTGTTTTCTCCGTGCTTAGGTATTTCTCTGTGGCAATATAATGTTTCGCTTTTTTTACTTTTTTTCATTGCAGATTCATAATATTAAAATTGTAATCGACGCAATATATTTCATTGGCTTTAGTGTTTCGATGTAAATATATTTTAAAAAAATATTCACAATACTAAAAGTATAAATGGGGGAAGCCGAATTCAAAGTACATATGTTTATAATCTTAGTCAATGTAATAGTAATGTCTTTGTATTGCACTCTACAAATCGTTGTTTATATTTAATGATGACTATACGAATCATAAATTCCTCCTTGTGTAATTTATTTAGTAGAGTAAGTTTATTATTTAATTTGTATTTGTAAAATTTTCTGTAATCGTGAACGTTTATTTATAAAAACACAAAAGTTGACGGTTTTATCTTTAAAAATTGTATTATTTTGTACTAATTTGAAACCTTATGAAACATTTACTTTCAGCTTTTTCATACCATGTATCCGCTACAAATTTTATTAGTTTTTGTAGGATTTTGAATTGAAATTTCGTAAAATGGTAATGTACAAAGGCTCACAATGTAAATATCGAATTAGCTATCAAAAGAGGTCGACTACATAAATTTATGTAATTTTTTCTCTGCCATTTAAAGTACAATTTGTAACCAAAGGAAATTATGTTAATTTGCTGACTGGACATGATAAAGTATGATTGTCGTAAAAATTAATTTTAACGGCTTGTTAGTTAAAAATTGTGAACCAAGTCTCCACAAGTGCCTCTTGTGTAACAGATGCCACAACATGGAGACGAATCTACTGGAACACTTGGGTCACACTTTTCACCTCTTTGCAAGCATTTCTAAAAAATCAGAACAAAATCAGATTAGTGCTATTAGGATTCATAATTTAACAAAACATCTCTGTCTCTCTCTGAATGAAGACGAAAGAGATTTATTTTTCTAGAAGAAAGGCATTTATTTAATATTTTTACCTTTCCTGGTACAATAATTCTTATTGGGGCTGGATCTCTGCTTTGCATCTCAGCAGAAAAGACCGTTTTAGAGAATGTCACATTTGTCAAACCAATTAGGATTACCAACAAAATGACTCTGGAAATAGTTTAAATTGCTGATTTACTTTTGATCTGACTAGTATGATTACTTGTATTATTATTTGGTGATTAACTACAGTGCTTATTGCTGTAACTTACAAGAGTAGCTTCATAATTTTATTGTTGATTTTCTCTGCCTTTAAGATGATTGAATTCAGACTCCTGTAATTCAGGTACACGAACACTTAAGTACTGAACAGAACGGTCGTTTGAATTTATATCAAAATCAAGTCAAAAACTCCAGCAGATGTTATGTAATTGCTTGTGCATTTTATTTATACAGATTATCAATAAATTAATTTCGCTCATTGTTCTGTAAGGATCACTATAAAGGATGAGAATTTGTTTAGGTCCGTAGATTTACAATCTTTTAAATGTTGAAATATGCTGTCAAATTTGTCCTAAAACCACAAACAAATGGTGATGCACCCTACTTAAATACTTCCTTGTTCATAATATATGTGAGATTGGGAAATGCGGATACAAAATTTCAGAATGATCCACCACCACCACAAATTGACTCAATAAAGCCGTAAATTTAAATCCTGGCTATCATTATTTTAACAATAATATTTGCTTTTTAAGCTTGGCTTATTATAGCTAGTGTAAAGGGCACATCAAAAAATATTTTTAAAATCTAAGCATTTTTAAAAGCTTCACAATTTTTATTAAGTAAGTTTAACATGGCACTCTCAGGATAAAAAGTATACGACAGAGACACATTGGAATTAATCATGGCCAGAACTCTTCAACCTGCACCAGTTTAACAATGTTTTTCACTTTCTCCTTAATCAGCTTAAGAGACTCGTACGAGCATCCATATATACGCATCAATGCCATTTATTTGGAAATTTCTTCTATGAAAAGTTGTCTCTGATCCTCTAGAGATCACTTTGGGGTCATTTGATGTTCCGAGTCGTTTTCAGACCCCATTTGACCTTTTCAAAAATGTGACACCTCTGCACTGGGTCACAGATCCAATATAACATTAGACACATTGTCTCTGAGACAACGTAGCAAGGTTGGAATAGCCTGTGAAGGCTATTTAAATGGCTATTTATGTGTAAAGAAACGTTCCAGACGGAAGGCTCAAAAGTGACAGTAACTGATTATTTTATTCCAAAATTAACATGGTGTTTTTCTATATTTTTGTACATTCTGAGTATGTTGTAATTATTATTAGTAGTAAAAAATATATTATGATGTACTCAATATGAAACAACACAAGGATTGAACATTACATCGTGTTATGTTAAGAAAGGTAGTTATTTTTTCTAATGCATAATGTGTAGGAATACATTGTACTATTATCTAACATGTATAAATTTCGTTTTCTGCATAACTTTACAACCTTATGCAGTAATAGTCATTGACATGAATATTGCATAATAATAAACTATTGAATTCTACATAAAATCTGCATAAATAAATAACAGTTCAGCTAACTAGTTCTGTTGTACCGTACAATTTGTACGTAAATTACTCTGTAAATGCCATGAACACTGTCCCTTTCTCCTTCGACTTTTTAACCGAGAGGAGACCCGTCCAGCATCTGCCGGGCACAATAATGGGGAAACTAGACAAGCAAACAAACAAGACTGTCATTAAACTGTTTACAAATTAATTTCGTCAGGTTCAAAATTAATTCGATTACCTGAACTCCTTTGAGTAGAATATCTGACAGGGATTTGATGTCAGTTATGCAGGCTGAAAATTACAAAAAATAAAAGTCAATTAAAAATATGATTGGGGTGAAATGATTATATTGAACACATTACATTATTAAACTTGTCAATATATACCTTCGATGCAATATACAATTATATAGAGCACAGCAGATATTGCAGCCACCCAAAAGGATACCAGAATTAGGATGATCAGCCAAATAAGGGAGAAGAGGGGACTCCCATTTCCAGAGGCCATGATATATGGAATTTCTTTTTTCCCTGTCAAAATCAAAATCCGTTCATTGACTGTCTCAAATATTATTTAATCTGTGGGTCACTGATTTGACCTTAGCAGTTAATGATTGTGTGTGTGTCCCCCTATGAATATGTAGTACATATGTTCACTTACACCCGCCTGTTGCTTCTCACCAAGATTTGGTTAAAGGAGCGTCACCCAATGTTGTTATTCGTTGACTCTATATAAAATTGTCAGGTGAGATAGATTACTACTGAGGGGATGATGGTGTGTACGTGTGTGTTGAATAATCTTCCCTCTGTATGTAGTAATGTCTGAAAAAAATGCTCTCCTCCTATGCCTATGCCTTCTGGTTCTGGTTAAAAAATAATAATAAAAATGATGACAGCGGAACGGAACTGAGGGGACGGAAGCTGAGCTTTGAACAGAAAGGATACAAAAATATGAGTATTTTACTCTCTTGTAATGTATACTACTCTTATGTGTGTGTGTGATATAGTTATGAAGCCCTGGTCTTTCAAATCTCAACTGTTGTTGTTGTTGTTGGTCTCTCCGTTTTTAAAAAATTCATTTGATGCTTAGAACGTAATAGCATACCAAATACCATTGTATATCTGAGATGATGATATGATGAGGGTATATAAAAAGGGAGTTTATACTCCAACAAGGTTATAAGTATACTTGAAGAAGAACGACCCGTTCCCCTTGTGTGTAAATGAACAAAAGTAAAAAAGTAACTAAAGTGTGTATTAAGCGGATCATCCTCTCTCTCTCAATCCCTTCTTCAACATGTATATTGTAGGATGAGAGGTACATAACTAGTTACTTATAGATGTAGGGAGTAAAGAAACCTTTTGGTTTTTTCTTCTGGACTAAAATCCTAAGTGCATTTCCCCTTCGACCAATCCTAACTCTCTATATATGTAACTCTCTATAAAATAATCCCGATGCACTTGCAAGTTGTTTATCTCACACACACACTCAAGTCCTTAAGGGATGACTGGAAGAGGAGAAGAATACATTGTACTACTCCTTCCCCTATTTCTTCCTTCATAATGTGTCCCTTCGTCTCCATTTTGTCCCTTTTTGTATCGTGGCTCTATTTCAAGTCGCTGCTGTCAAGTCGCTGTACATATTAAATTAATGTCGGTGGACAATTCCATATTTTTTTGTCACAAGAACACTTTAACATAATGTATTAAATCAAGAAGAGTCAAGGTTTACATAAGCAGATTAACATTAACGATCGTTGTATTGTACTTAGCTTCTAATATGAAGAGAAAGAAATTTTTCTCCTTTGTCTCTTTGTTGGCCACTGAATTTCCAGGGATCGGCGTTACAATACTTATCTTACAAAATTATTGACGTCTTGCATAATAATATGAATTTAAATAAATTGACCCAGTTGAAGATACTTAATATTATGTAAAATAATAGCCACAAGTTAAAGGAATAAGTAAAAATGTAAAATCGGGGAAAGCTAATAACGTTGTCTATTATAGCTGACTCTTTGTTGCTGTTAACTGTACATGTACTGGACACGTGTGGATTTAATGCATAAACTGGCAGGAAGACTTGTCATCATCATAATATTTTACTTTACATTGATATTATTGATAAAGAGTGTAAAACAAAATAAATGATCAGTTTTTTATTTATTTATTTTTTAATCATGGATGAATTTCTTCACTTGATGCCGAGAGGGGAGGGGGCAGGTAAAATTCGAATCAATGGCTTGTTCCGCAGACAGAGACGGAGAGAAGATGAATATTTGGAGACGGAAAAATTAATTTAATTGTCGAAAGTGACTGGAAAGTATTGTACAAGTCATTTCAATACTTGCTACAGTGTACATACTACCGAGAAAGTAGTAAACATATTATATTTGTTGTGTATGTATATAATTATTCTACTGATAATTTTGGAATTTTTCAAGTGCTACAGAATTGAAGAGAGACTCTTATTATAATTAGATGCAAAGAGGACAGGACGACGACCTGAAAATATCAAGAATAATAATCTAGCATACT
Source organism: Pygmarrhopalites habei (assembly GCA_009870185.1). NCBI lineage: Eukaryota > Metazoa > Arthropoda > Collembola > Symphypleona > Arrhopalitidae > Pygmarrhopalites > Pygmarrhopalites habei. Next base: position 20,673 of record WJFB01001056.1, read on the forward strand.
ACCATTGCTGCCCTTGTGTCGTCAACCACTTTTGTTCATATTCCAACTGGATTTTAGTCAAATTTTAATATTCCATCGTTCATTTGTATCATCATCAACTTTTCTGCCCCTGGGTGGTGTCGCCCACTGGTGCTTGGACTGAATCGGAGCGTTCCGAGAGACGAGAGACCGAACAGTTACATAGAAGACTATGAAGAATTACTAAGTAAATTATTGTTTTGTGGACATAACATATTCAAAAAAGTGCAAATCAAACTCCAAGTGATCCATGTTAACTACAACCACAAGTAGGAGTATCGCACACACACACACATTTACACAATTAGTTCACGGTGAGTTTTGACATCCTCTCCTCATCCAAGACGAAGAGACAAAAAATTTACAGGAGAACGAATCAGTCGAGTCCTGTCCGTCACAAGAGAAAGATAGTCAAGCGGAGATTACACAAGAGGAGAGTTTTTCAAAAGAAAAAAAAATCAAACTACTCTCGAAAGTCTCGGTTAAATAAAAAATATTTTTTTTCATCTGAACATTTTTTTTCGTTGAAAGTTGCTACAAAGTTGTGCGTGTGTTAGAGACAGACTGACTTTATAGGCAGTTACTAGAAATATTATTTAGGTAACACTCGATATTTAGTCAAAATAAATTCTACCGCATTCCTATTACTGGATCGGTAGAGTTGATCGCCTAAAACTATATTTATTATTAAATTATACTACTTCGAATCTACAAAGGTGTGAAACAAAGTGAGAATTTTTTAATATCAAAAGTCTTGAACTTTTTAACTTTAAAAAAAGAGAGAGAGATACATTAGTCAGACTGTTGTGAGTGTGCTGCTATTAAACAAAGAGAGTGAATATGTCAGCGATTGACGCATTGTCTCAAGAGGCAAATCATCTGATAAATTCCCCAAACCGTGGAGGCATCATGAATTCGCTGAATCATAATAGTTCCCTGACCAAAACTCCCAACAACAATAGTTCTGGGCAGCCCCGACCAGCTGAAGATTGGAAAACAGGTCTCAAATTACCACCGAAAGATCGACGGGTCAAGACATCGGATGTGACAGACTGTGAAGGAAAGGAATTTGAAGACTTTTGTCTGAAACGTGAACTCCTCATGGGCATCTTTGAGATGGGATGGGAGAAACCTTCACCAATCCAAGAGGCATCAATTCCTATGGCCCTTTCTGGTAGAGATATTTTGGCAAGAGCTAAAAACGGTACTGGCAAGACTGGAGCTTACTCTATTCCCATTTTGGAACGGGTCGACTCAAATATTGACGCTATACAAGGTAAAAATTTTAAAAAATTTATCATTTATTTACATAGATATTCTTTAGTAGTAAGCTATTCTATTAGTATGATGAGACAATGGATTCCCCCACGTCCTCGAATGGTGGACGATAAATCCAATTCTGACTATATGCATAATTATGAATTATTTAAATGTCCATGTGTATGTCATGCATTTGATGATTTTGTATTAATTGTTGGACTTTTTTATATTTCTTTGATTCACAGCTCTGATAATAGTTCCAACCAGGGAGCTGGCACTCCAAATTAGCCAGATTTGCACGGATCTTGCAAAGCATTTGAAATTAAAAGTAATGGTAACGACTGGGGGTACGGGACTCAAGGATGATATTATCCGCGTTTATCAAAAAGGTAAAATAATTTTTACTCATGCTAATTATTAACACGTAGTAACTTGGTAGTAGCTAATATGAGACTTGGTAGTTTACCAAGTTAGGCAAATTATGTTAAAGTTGCATAAATTATGTAATGCTGGTAACTGTGATGCCAATCTTAGGACACCTTTGGATTCCATGATATATGTAAATATCTGGACATGAAAAGAAAGAACCTATCTGAGTTACCAATTGCATGTCATTAGAGTAGATGAATATATTGACAGATAGAGGAAGAACAACTTGTACATGAATGTAAATTTTTAATTCGTTTTGTGTCTTTTGTTCTATGTTACAGTGCACGTGATAATAGCTACCCCGGGTAGAATCATTGACCTCATGGAGAAGAAAGTTTGTCAAATGGACCAGTGCAAAATGCTTGTTCTCGATGAGGCAGACAAGCTTCTCTCACAAGACTTCAATAGAATGCTTGATAAACTCATCTCATTCCTTCCACTAAAGAGACAAATATTATTGTATAGCGCCACTTTCCCTATCACCGTCGAGGCATTTATGGTAATTTTTTAACTAAACATTTTCTTTACTCATTTCCTATGCAATGAATAATATCTTAACTGTTGGTACACCTAATATGATGATCAGTGTGGACAGTATGAAGTAATGACATGAGTTGTTGGTGTGTGTGTGTGAGTACTTATTATACATGAAAAATTAACTAATTTGTTTTTTATTCTTTTTTTTGTATACAGAAAAAGCATGCGATCGACCCGCACAAAATTAATTTGATGGATGAGCTGACATTGAAAGGAGTGACCCAGTACTACGCCTTTGTCCAGGAACGCCAAAAAGTTCATTGTTTAAATACTTTATTCTCAAAACTGGAGATCAACCAATCGATTATCTTTTGCAATTCAACACAACGAGTAGAATTACTAGCAAAGAAAATCACTGAACTTGGCTACGCATGCTACTTTATCCATGCCAAGATGAATCAGGCGGATCGGAATCGTGTCTTTCACGATTTCCGTAAGGGTCATTGTCGTAATTTGGTCTGTTCAGGTAATTAATTCACTTTTCAAATTTTCGATAATATTATTTATTCTAATCCTTATACTATGTATTATGGTTGTTTATGGATGATGATAGTGGACACAATGTCTTTTGTTCATGCATATGTAATAATTTTTGTTTTATTTTTTTTTTGTCTTTTTTGTTGTATGTTTAGATCTGTTCACACAGAGGTATCGACATTCAGGCTGTGAATGTTGTGATAAATTTTGACTTCCCCAAAATGTCAGAGACATATTTACATAGGATTGGTCGGTCCGGTCGTTTTGGTCACTTGGGTATTGCCATCAACCTTATTACATACGAGGATCGGTTCAACCTACAAAAAATTGAAGTGGAGCTCGGAACTGATATCAAGCCCATACCTAAGGTACACTCAATATTTCTTTTACCAAGTAGTTTGTCCAATGTGCATATTAATTTACCATGTACTCTTTGGTACACTAGTGATTCACATTATCTCATTATCTCTCTTTCGTTTTTTTCATCTCTGAGCCGTATTACATTAAGTAAAATATATATATATATATACTTTGCTCATTTTCCAGTTATATGATACTTTTGATTATACAGTTGTTTTCTGTTTACATGATCATTTCATAGAGGATAGAATCATTTCGTTAGTTCTAAGTTTCAAGTATAGTCTGATGTTTATTTGTACTTAATGTCATTCTTTTTTTCTCTTGGTTGTCTATTATAGGAAATCGACAAGAATTTGTATGTGGCCATCCATCACTCAGAGGAGGATGAACAATCAAAGTCCTAAATGGAATCGGAGAAGGAGTCATGAGGAATTCTTTTATTCCAAAAACAAACTACATCCTGTTATCAAACCATTCACTGTTTCTATTCATCCATTATAATCTGTTTTCCTTCAATAATCGTCCACGTCGATCGAAAATCTACAATTGGCTAAATTCTAAATCCAAAACAAATTAAATTTTTTTGTTGCAGTTGTTCCATTTGAATTGTCTCTTGATTGGCAAAATCAAAATCAAGTTTCTCAGACAATTTTTTTTCAAATTCAATCTTTCATCAGGGTATGGGAATCCAAAATTTTCCGTTCAGTTATAGTAAATTCTCAAATTGGTAAAATTAAAAACAATTGGCTTTAACAAATTGGCAAAACAAAAACAGTTTCGATTGTGTACTTTGGCATTTTTTGAGACATTATTGTCGTGGACATAATATGTCAAGTAATATTATTACTTGACCCTGGCGTCAATCATATAACTTGATATTATCTTAAAATTAAGATAGAATTTTCTATTTAGTTGGTGTTATTTATGAGGTTTTTAGTATCATATACTTTACATGCAGATTAACTTGTAGGTAGAAGGGTTGTACTTGTTATTTACTAATTCATGATTATTGTAGACTCATGTTTTTTATCCTTGTGCCATGGGGTTGGTCATATCATCTTCAAGGCAGTTCTTATGCATTATCAATAATAAAATTATACAGGCTGTATAATGCATACTATGTACTAGTACAATGTGGATGCTGAAGGATAAATGAACGCAATATATCATTTTTTTTGCAAACTGAATGTGGAAAAGGGCACAGTTCTTTTTATCTTTATTATTATACAAACACAGCACTGAGCACAAGTAAATAATAATAATATACTGTTATCAGATAAGGACAAATAACTTCAGATTGGGTTTTTATTATTAAACTGTAGCTACATAAATTACATTTTGAAATTCGAATTAAAAATTTAATTTCCAACATTCAGCATCACATGCAATAAGTTACTATTTTAAAGAAAGATAATTAATTTAACGGAGTTGCAAACGGTTTTCTAGTTTTGTGAATGTAGTTTGATTTTTTTAATCAATCATTTGCCCTATAATAAAACCCTCTTTTCTCTCCTCATTAAGCTGTGGAAGAAACAGCCAACTTTTTCAAGTGATCCATGAAAACTTGAAGGCTGACATCATCAGTCAAGACGGACGCTCCACCCTCCTAATAAAAATGAACATAATCCAGTTAAAATCATAAATAGGAATATGCCTACTGCAAGCAAATACCAATCTATAATATTAGTCCCGGTATGGAAGCCATGTACATACTATGTATTATTCACGTATCCGTATTCCCTATTTATATCGGGAATACTCATAAGTAAATGATATTCTTTGAATTTTTTCATGAAACTATCCCAATACAAAATAACATGAAATATGTAAAAATCGAAGCAATCGAAATTCCTCCACCTTTCAAACACTAGTACCATCCAATTAATATCAACAAAATAATAATAAGATACAACAAATTGTTAGTTCACTAAAAAGAACTAAACTACCACAAAAACGAACCAAAATTTCAACGAATTTTAAGCTCTAGACTACTGAATGTCAGGTATTCAGTTCTAAATATTTTAATTGTGGAATGTAGGAATATACTTTCTAATGATTTCTGCAAAGGTTTCTACTAGACAAATAAGTACATTTGTCGGATTACTTTTACTTTTAAAAACTAGGCTCATAGATACAAAGCGAGTACTACAAATATGGTACATTATAAATGTGAGAAGAAAAATATGTATTAACTAATGTCATGTTAGTAAATTATTGCTGTAAAGCATATCACTAAAATGAAACTACACAAATTGAACGTAAGAAAATCCTTGTCATCAGAAAGGCGTACAAGAGTTAAAAGGGTGAGAAATATTAAGGGACAAAGATAACCAAGACAAATAGCTACGATCACTATGTGTGCACTATGTGACTACTTTAGTATATTAATGTTATATATTTTGATGTGTGATTATATGGATTGTCAACTACCGCTGATGATTGTGGTACAGGAATCGACTTCATAGATCAACATGAGAGCGAACATGCGAGTAGGGAAGAGTGAACACAGCATTGGAATTGCGTACACGGGATGGAATTTTGGTTTGGAATAAAATAAAAGATACATGCATTAATTTACCAAAATTATTCGTACCAACTCACGGACAATTTGAAAAAACTTGTACAGAAAAAAAACTCTTAAACTATTATTCTAATTCATAGCATAAGACAATTAAAAATCATGAAAGGGAAACTTTTAAACAAGTCCGACGATGAATCATTAATCTTGGCTATTGATATTTATATTTTTAAAGATTAAATTCGAGTCATATTAAATTTGTAGACATAAAAACATCTTGAGCACATGCTTCATGCAAACGAAAATCAAAGTTAACGCGATAAGAACAAACATATTGAATAGTGACCACAGAATTTGTGAGTCTTGATATAAAGTGAAGTGTGACTGAATTTGGTACGGTGAAGAATCATTGGGAGGATAATCAAATAAATAATTAATATTGTGCTACTTACCCCTCCGTATGCATACATATTGTTGTGAGTTTGGGATGGATTTACTTTGGACAACAAAAACCGCGACTGAAAGAATAACAGAAAATCAACAGTTATCAAGGGAAAAATAATGTCACTTTTGTGTGTGAATATGCTTAATTTTTTATCAGAATGTGAGGGTACAAAATACATGTACTAAAAATTACCTGTGAACCACCATGCTCCGTGTCAATATATCGTGGAACAGGAAATCGACTGAGCAACAGCTCTTGAGCATCCGTCACTGGCGCATCTAATAATTGACGAAAGTTGTCGTACTCTGGTAATTTATGATAACCCCCGGCTCTCCATTGGGCTATCGTCTAAAAAATGTAAAATATTACATTAGGTAAGTCGAATGCACACGAGAATAATTTTTATCGTGCAGTTGATTTTGTTCACCTCGCCATGGTAAATAAGAATTTGGAAGAAAGTGTCCATGAGTAGAATTCGATCAGGTTGAATACTCGCTGTATCTAATAACACTGGTTCTGGTGGCCCATTAAAGCTATAGCTGTACAGTGTCGGTTGAATCATAATTAACGACTGGGTCAAATCTTCCCTGTTGAGCATATGCCTGGAAAATAAAAAGTGTATGATGACATTGATATTTTCCTCAAATATATTTTGTGACACTAAACTTGTGTCATCTTTGTATTATTTAATGAATACTATTAAATAATAAATATCATCACTAGACACTAACCTATAGAACGAGGTTTCATCTGGAGAGTTATTGAAAACTTGAAGAAATTGGGATCTTCGAAGATGGAACATAAATTGTGGATACAAACTGAAATTTTCTGCTAATCTAAAACTATTTTGATCGTCTTTATTATATTCGCCGAACTTTTGACATAATCTGATCAACATTCTATCTACCCAACGAAGTACATCTGATCCATCATCTGTCTCTGCCCTGAACACTGCCAAGCGAGCCATAAGAACAGCAGACGCTTCTTGATCAAAACCAGCGCTTATGTGATACAAATTCGCTGTAGCATCTGCCCAGCTAAAATGTAATAAGAATGGAGACAATTTCTATTAGCATCTTAATAATCTGTGACACAAATGAAATACCAATTTAAGAAATCATCTACTTATTGACATACTTTCTAGCTATGGTGACAACTCGAACACGCTGCTGACCTGATAAAAAAATGTATGGTCATGTATTAAAATGCATCCAACACATCATACTTCTATATAATCTAGTAATTAACAACTCACCAGAAGCATGTTGATACTGTGTTATAAATTGAATACATCCCCGACCTCCCTGAGGAATTGGTGCTCCATGCTGTGAACAAAGCATTTGGATCATTATTATGCTGTGTGTAGTTAAGGATGAAAAGGTGCAGGTATTATTTGAGAAAGTACCTGATTGACTATTTCGAAAAAGATGGAAGTTGTCGTAGTAGGAGTTAGAGTACAAAATTTCCATTGACATGTACCACCCATTCCCATTTCTGTGTCTGCTACACAACCACTTTTCACACCCAAAGACACACAAGGTCCAATAGCTCCGCTCACTTTAAGTTCTCGAGATGTTTTTACTTCCAGACTTTAAAATAAGACAAAGAAATACATTACAATCAATAAATTTAGTGTAAATAATATTAATTCAAAATCTTAAATTCACTCACGTTGCATTAAATGCCATTCTCAATTCACCATTTTCATTCCGAGCAAAGACACGTTGATAAGTTTGTTTAAAGAGTGAGGAATTAAAAGAATCTCCCATGACCATGTGACCTCTGTAATAATAATTTAGTTAAACATTAGTAATGATACATTATACTCATTCTCATAGAATAAAAAAATTTAAGACTCATAATATGTAAATCCTGAATAGTGATACAATGGACTTGGTAGTGAAATAAATTTATTACCCAGTATTATTAGGACAGAATTTCATTTCCGCCAGACCCGTCTGATCTAAAGCACAGGAATAAATATCTACTGCATGGCCATTAGCGGCTGCTCGTACTCCAAGTCCTTCATAGTGCTTGATAGCCTTCTTCATGTACTTTGCATTGTCTTTGTCAATGTCATGATGTGACCGAATAGGTTGTTTCAAATCATCGTTGACAACTTAGGCCGGGACCCTGAGAACATGGTCCACCCATGAACAGCATGACTCGTCCTCCCGTCCCAGGGTAACAACACTGCAATATTGTTGAATTAATTAGTGACTGATGAGATTGTCAAACTTGACAAATATTTCATTCAAGTAAGTCTAATATTATATGCAGAGCAAGGTTACTCATAATTGTATCTAAAAGGAAATGTAATTATTCATGAGCCATAATGGGTCATACTCATCATCACACTTGCATCACAATTCACCTTGTGAACATAAAATGAAGGGAAACAGTTGTTTTTTGTCATGTTGCATTAATTCATTTCTAATCATCATTAACGTGATTACAATTAATTAAACCTTAATCATTATGTGCATTAATCTAAACAAGGTAAATTGTGCTCAAGTTCATATATTGAACGCGAGTGTGACGTGAAAGGATACGAATCATCTAAAACTACATGGTATGTATCATGATGCTAAGTCATTTCATAGACTATTAAAATTATAAATATTTAATAATTTTTATGACTTGACTCAAGGATTTAGTACAGGAAATACGTACCTCAAGAAGGCCAACAGCAACTGTCCAGGGAAATAAAATAATGACTTATGAATTACTCTTGTTCAACTATGATTGTTTTAAAATTATTACGCAAAAAGTACTTACTTGACAGAGCAACTCCAGTAGACCTTAGTGGACGTTTACTCTGAGGTACAGTCCAAGGATCCCGTTGTAACTCTCCGAGTAGATCATTGACAGAAGCTAAGCATGTTGACAAAGGTTGGAGGAATCGATTGTAAGGTTGTTGAGCTCTTTGTGGTCCTTGCATTCCAGGAACACCTCCCGGAATTCCAGTTGTTGTTGCTCCAGGTGCTTGTGGTCCACTGGGTGCTTGTGCTTGCCGAGTCAAGCCCAACATTTCTTGTAATTGTTTACCTGTCACATCTTTTGTTCCACGAAAAACATAGCTTTTGGCACAACCATCACATCCAAGCTCATGAACAGCAACCATCTTACCTGTTTTTTTCATAAATAATGACCACTATTAATAATTTGCTTGTAATACTTTGACATTTCTGAGAAATAGTAGTATGTAGTTGCAAGCTTAAAGTTTACAATGATCTTACAATGATCTATAATATATTTAATTTTTTCCTGTATCATCTCAAGGAGGAAAAAACAATCTTACCAAAAGTTATGAGGCCAACGAGGGCATTTGGTGGAAGAAGTGATAAAGACTGTTGAATTGACTCTCTGAGTGCTGAGAGTTCTTCATCGTCCAGACACGTGTCAATGACAAAGAGAAAAATTGGTGGTGGTACATATGCTCTCATGATTGTGTACTCGATAGTTGAAAATTGTGGAATCAATTCAGCTGGTTGACACTGCTCTGTCATGGCTCCATACTGTGCAGGAAATGGATTTCGTTGAAAGCAAAAATTACACACCCAAAATTTTGCTCTGTAATCCACTTGACACAAGGGATTGAGAATGGCTCGACAATTACTTCTAGTACACAAAACAGGATCATACTGAATTGGTGGCAAATCTGTCAAAAGAAAGATTACAAAGTGTTTAATAATTTATACTTGAAATTCCTGATCTACTAGCTATTCAGATACTTAATCAGTATTACTGACGTGTGTCTAATCTTAGATTTTCTTAGAATAAATATTCTTCATTTATCATCACATCAAAATTTGACATAAATTCTAAACACCGGTAATAATAAATTATATGAATGATTTACCACTTCGTTCCTTCAAAGGTGTAAAGAGACAACCTAGAGGAACCACAAGTCGGGTGGCTTCCAATTTTGATGATGGCCAAACATTCCAACTGAGACGAATTCCATCACGATCTTCTTGTTGCTGAAATATAAAATTGTTCATGAAATGAATGAGTCATGATATCTCTATATTCTACTGAATGATTGAAATATGTTTACAAAACAATTCAGATTTTTAGACTTTGTACGAATTTTAAACACTTACCTGAATAAATTCAGCATATGTGGCCATTGTGACCCAAGTTTGTTGTAATCCTCACACAATTAACGATGACTGAGGAATGACTTGAGGTAACAGAACTTTCATTTCATTTCTGGTCTTTTTTTCAGCTTACGTGGATGAATTGCCAAGAGTGATGAACAAGGAGATCAATGTGTTATGCAGCGGGAGTGTTGCATGTCAAAAAGATAAGTGGAAAAAAAATTAATTCTTGGTCCCATTAAATATTTTATTTGTAGTGTACAAACATGGAAGGATCCTCCCCTACAGATCCGAAATATATGAGGCTCGCTACGGAGTACTCCAAAGTAAGACAAAAATCTACACATTTCAATCCTTTGATTAAAAGTTTTTGAATATTATTTAAGTGTCGTCGAGAATTATTTTGTGTAAATACTCCCCTTTCAAATAATTATCTATTTTGATGATTAGATGAGGGCACAGAATACGGTATTAAAAAAAGGAGTTTTGGAAGAACAGGCAAAAAATTTGCAATTAAAGGTATGTTCTAGTATAAAGACAAGAATTATTTTTTTTACTATTTTTATTTATTTAAAAAATTTATAATTATTATTGAAATATGAACTTCAGGAGGAACTGCATTTAAAAGATCAGACAATCAGAAAAGCTGAACAAGAAATGGATAGTCTAACATTTAGAAACACTCAATTAGAGAAACGAGTTGGGTTTTTGCAAGAAGAACTTTCTGCAGCAATGGTACACACTTTTTAAAATATATTTTTAAAAGAATAATATTAATAATTTTTGGGAGATGACTTTACATCATGTCATTAACATGTATTAATGTAATTGTTTTTACAGAATAAAGGGAAGGGAAAGAGTAAAACGAAACCAAATACGAGCAATAACACCAATTTTGATCATATAGACTCGAATCAGCCTACACTTGACTATGAACTTTTAAGTAAAATTGAAGAGAATATTGCACTTCATAAACAAGTAAATTCATTAGAAAAAATTTGAATACATTTAGAAATATAAAAATTTTGTAAAAATATTGGTTTCTTTTGACTAAGTATATACCATAAGTAGAAGTATATATATGGTAGTTCAACTTTTAATTGTGACATTATAGATTTCTGAAATGGAAGAGCTCTCTCGTAAAGATGCGATCCATATTAGTGGTAAATGAAAGCAGCAGCATTTATTTTTATATACAAAGTATGCTTGAGAATATTGCTATATTTACTCAATTAAATTACAGATCTTAAACTACAGTTGGAAGAAAAAGCAAGAGAGTCACCACAAAAGCAACTAAAGGTAATTAATCAAATTTTGAGTGTATACAATATTGAAACCATACATTATTTAGTACCAATGAAAAATGTATTCTTTTTGCTCTGTAAGGAAAAGATGGACTATTTGGAAGCCGAAAAATTGAGTTTAAGTTATTCTTTACAAAATAGTTTGGATGAAATTGAAGCGTATCGTGACCAAGTCAATCAATTGCAAGATAAAATTAGGAATCATCTTTTACAAAATCCAGAATTTCAGTCCCAACAACAAGGGAAGCAAGTTGGCAATAATGAAATCGCCACCAGTGCCCCTCCTTTAATGAAATCACAAAGTGAAGATTTGACATCCTATGATTCTCAAGTGAATGAAATCAAACCCATGGAAAGTGCTTCTGGTGAAAGTGGCATTCCAAATTTAGTAGAGAAATTAACAAATGCAGAACAACAAAGGGAACATTTAATGTTAGAGTATCAACTCTTGAAAATGAAATATTCTAAAATATTTATGGTAAGTAAATGCTAGCACGTTCTTATATCTATGTAAGTAAAACAATTAAATGTCTGGCTTTCTGTTACTAAATGTTTATAATTATGATAATTGTTGGTCAAAAGAAATGGGAAGAAGCTAAAGAAATTTTGAAGGCGTTGGGAAAAGAAGATTTGATGAGTGGTGATATTACACCGTCGACAGAGACTGTACAATCTTTCACGACAATGGTAAATAATTAATAATAATACTCAGCTTCCAATGAATAGTATCTTGTCTTCAATTAACATTTGGTAACTTGTAGAAAATCATATTGTCATTTTACGTTTCAGATTGGTAAAATTAATGTGATATCTGATGACCCTCAGTCGTGGGGACGTTCCTATGAGAAAGAAGTCAAAGATTATTTGAAGACAAGAATGAATGAATTGATTGGACTATTACAGCTAGCTGACAGCAAAGCAGTCACGTTTTATTCTGAAGTATGTATCAAAAATAATAAATTGCATATTTTGATTTCCAATGTCATGATGTAATTACATCATTTTTGTAATTGTCTTTTCTTCCCCTTTAAAAGTGTGTTAATCTACAAAATCTACTCACAATATCAGCGGAAAAGAAGAAGCAAGCAGAATCTCAGCTACAGGATCTTCAAAAGAAATATAACGACCTACAAGAAGAACTACTAGTGACCAAGAATAATTACGATGCACAATTACAGACAATGACAGACTACCTAGCAAACATGATTACAAATTCTAACAATTAACAGGGATATTTATCCTGTCATACATGTTAAATATACGACAAACTGCAAGCTATAAGAACTAAACACTCGTAACTAGTTAAGTAAGTAGATTTTTTAAATTTTAGAGATAACGTGCAAAGTCCTTTTTTTGTTTTTTTCCCAATTTTCTGAATTTTCTAAGCCTGGTGAGCTGATTCTTGATTTGTATTTTATATCTAATTGCAATATTGTGGTATTGTAAATTACATGTGTAAGTACAATATGTAATCAGAATTAAAAATGTAATGCATAGATTAAGTAGTGTAATAATAATGGCGAAATACATCCGAACGAAATAAAGAATGATGATAAATATTTTATTTATTTATTTAATGTTTTACTATATACAATTTACTTTTCAAATTTGACAGCGAATGAAGCACCACAGGAACAACCATGTTCAGCTTTTGGATTCGAAATAATTCTAAAAGCAGACTTGATAAGTTCTACATGATAGTCAAGTGTTGACCCTCGGACATACTCTAATGATGTTTCGTCGACTACTACTTTGGCCCCATTTTTTTCAAATATTCTAGAAAAAAGGAAGAAGAAAATTTTTCAGTCTGTACGCAGTTACAAAGTCTTAGTTATTAGTGTAATATAAATGACATATTTTTTATTTGTTTGTTAGTTGTTTTAAGTACCTGTCATCTGCATTTAGTGTTTTATCCAAAGTAAATTTGTACTGAAAGCCAGAACATCCTCCACCTTCAACACAGACACGGAGATAGGGCATTTCGTCAGATGCAATTTCTTTCAGTCTCTTCGTACAAGAATCGCTGAGTGTCAAATCATTAGTTTGATTAACTGATGAATTTAATTGTGTTGCAGAGTTTGAGAGGGGAGATAAAGTTTTATAATAGTAAAGTATTCGACGAAAACTGGGATGTAGTCTTCCGAAACTTGAGTTGAGGATCATCTTCGGTTTGACCAGAGATTAGAGGATTTTATGATTCCGAATTTCGGAATAATATTGGTAGTAGGATTTGAAGCCCGCCAGGCCATAAGAAAAAATCTCTTGAAAGCATCAAGAGCTGAGAAATATAAACCCCTTTGCACTGTTGACTATTCGTAACTTGTTAATGGGAACGGCTTAAAAATTCAAAATTTTAAATAAGTGTGTATTTACGGGTTGAATTCACATAAATACATAAAATAGGGACCTTTGAATTATTCTTTATTTTGATTTGTACATAATAAAAACACACTATAATACATACATACAGTTTGGGTGTATTTGACAAATTAACATGGATTGACGTTGAAATCTAACAATGTGGAACATAAAACTGAAATTGGTGGAAGCTTCGGACCTTCGACCCACCGACTTTCAGCGTAAACAATTCAATTTCGGAAATAGTGATCAACTTGACCCATATGTAACTGTGGCCATTGTAAGTAACTAAATTTATTATTACAAATTGAAAACAGTAAGAAAATTAGAAAAAGTCGAAGATTATTAAATAATCGGATGTTGAGTACGTAAGAGGATCACTCGTATTAAATAATTTGTATAATGTGAATTTGTATTCTTTTTTACTTTTCAGGATGAAATTAATTTGCACAGGTAAACTTGTCTCTCTCTCTCTCTGGAGAATGACCTGATTATATTTGTCATGTTCTTTTGATTATAATGATTTTTCTAATCATATTGACCAAGAAGGTACTTTGTTGTATATTTTTTGTTACTTGAAAATAACTTACATTTCAAGTTTCAATTTCAAGTGTGAACATGGGGGAAAAACTTTTTTTTTTATAAAAAAATCATTGTTGGTTATTCCTCTTTATTGTGTACAATCTCTACTAGTTGAATGATTATTGGAAAATGACTATATTTGAATCATACAATTTATTATTATTATAGGAGGCATTTTGTAAACTTACTGTATGTATTTTTTTCAGATCAACAACTAAGCAAAAAACCTATAAACCAATATGGAATGAAATATTTGACATGGAAGTGCAGAATGCATCAACTGTTGGCTTAACTGTCTTTCATGATGCAGCGATTCCACCGGATATTTTTGTGGCCAATTGTACAATTTGTTTCGAAGAGCTCGTACACAAAGACCACTCTGACATTTGGGTTGATTTGGAGCCTTCTGGTAAACTTCATGTCATCTTTGATATCAAATGGAGTGGAGATGTGGCCGCTCCACCACAAAGAGAGTTTAAAGAAAGATCGGCCGGATTTAAAGGTAATTTTTTCTTCTTTTTTTTGTGTGACTGTTAATAAAGTTTTCTCTAATTCTAATTATTTATAAATTGTATTTTAAAGGTCGGAGAGGTGCCATGCGTCTTCGTGTCCATCAAATCAATGGCCACAAAGTGAGTTTTATTTATATTTCTATTATTTGCTGTGCATTAACATATGAATTGTGTTCTATAGTATGTTTTCTTTTATTTTACGCGACAAAAATAGTTTATGGCCACTTTTCTTCGTCAGCCAACCTTTTGCTCTCATTGGTGAGTATTTTAGTTGGTTAATTGTGATATTATTCTGGCAACGTTAAATAGAGTTTTAAATTAATAAAAAAAATTTCTTTTAATTTTCAGTCGTGACTTTATATGGTAAGAAAATTTCTTGGGTGGTCTACATTCCAAAATTAAAATTGTACATTTTTTAAAAAATTACTTTTTTAAATATTTATAATAGGGGTATTGGAAAGCAAGGCTATCAATGTCAAGGTAATGTCAATCTTTAGCTAAAGATTGTGTTATAGTTCATTTGTCGACTCTAATAATAATAATGTTTTTTCGTTTTAGTATGTACGTGTGTGGTTCATAAACGATGTCACGAGTCTGTCGTCACAAAGTGTCCCGGCATGAAAGAACCACCTTGTGGAAGCTCCACGTCTCAAGATGAGGTCAGTAATGATTGTAATTATCCTGCTATTCCCTCTGTTTGCTTTTTGCATTTTAAATCTAATAATACATATTTGTATTATTACCAATGTAGATTTCAGGACAGCGTTTTAGTGTGAACGTTCCCCACCGATTTTCCGTACACACATACAAACGTCCAACGTGAGTCTACTACTGCCATTCAATCTATACATTACATAAGAATAATATAATGATGATTATATAATTTGATTAATTTTTAGTTTCTGTGAGCATTGTGGCTCTCTCATCTTTGGTGTCATCCGACAAGGCCTACAGTGTGAAGCGTGTAGCATGAATGTACACAAAAGATGTCAAAAGAATGTCGCGAATAATTGTGGCATCAATACAAAACAGATGGCAGAAATTTTGTCGGCGATGGGAATCTCGACACAAAGTCTGGCTGGAAGGAAAAAGAAGGTAAGTAATGTTAGTGTCATTTTTTTATCTCCTCCTAACTTGGTAAATGTCCGAGGTTTCTGGCTATTTCTAGTGCAAATCTTTATCTAAAAATGTGAGAAAAAAGTTCAGCTTCCTCGGATATTTTCAAAGTCAAAATTTGAATTTAAAATTGTAATCACTTTTGCTAATAATAATAATAATCGAATGTGTGTTGTACAATTTCAGACTTCCATCGTCGAGTCTCAAGCAAATAAACGGCCGGATATGAAAATTCAATCATCTGACGAAGGGTCAGAGAGAAATGAAGAAATAAGATTGAGATTAGAAGCACAAATGGTTATGGAAGAAAAATTAAAGGATAAAATCCCTAAAAAGGGTGGTAAAGATGCTAAAGATGAAGGACATAGTACAGCAAGTGAGTCAAGCGATCGTACAAGAAAGAAAGTTGGTTTGAATGACTTTAATTTCATCAAAGGTCAGTTACTATATACCATACACTCCCGTATACTCTAGTATAACATTTTTGGTTGGTGTATGTGAGGAACCTTATAGAAATCGTCACGATCAACATTTTTAAAAAAATCTAATTGTACAGGTCGTTAAGTAAATACGAATCGTTGTAAAATCACAGATTCGATTTAGTCCAAAAAATAACAAAATTTCTACGGAACTATTTTAATTTTTTTTCTTTGTTTTTTAATTTCATGTCCCGATTATCCTGAAGTAGCGTAGTATGTCTCCGTTTGTATTTAGTAACATTGTTGTTTGTAGTACATAAAATTTTAAATTGTGAAATGTACACATGAAAATTGAATAGCGAGAATCATGATTTTTTGCTTAAACGAAAGTATTCTGAATTTTGGTATTGTATGTATACAGGGCCCTGTGACCCTGCAGGGTCAGCAAAATATAATCATGTATCCTTTGAAAAGATTCCATTTAATAGTAGTTCAGCTTAGCTTATTTTGAACTCTAAATGCCACTAATAGGTAAGTGGATAGAGTTGCTATTAAGAGCTTGAGCTTTCAGTGAGTAAAAGGACTATTTCCAAAAATTTTCATTTCATGAGAATTGTGGATATCTTTACATGTCTGCCATCAGAAAACAGAACATGATTGTCAAGTCATTGCATTCCCTTAATTCTTCCTAAGGGTACAGGGATATAGCGTCACAATGAGTAATTTAGCTAAAATGAGTCTCACATAAGGACTATGTACTATAACAATCTGTACAACTAGTGTTTTCAAAAAGTGTTAATACTCTTGCAATAGTTAAACACCGCCGTATGCGGCGGATTAAGTGTAGTAATAACTGAATTTTCTTTTCCTTCTGTTAGTGCTTGGAAAGGGCAGTTTTGGAAAAGTAATGTTGGCGGAGCGAAAAGGAACAGAAGAAGTTTACGCTGTCAAAGTATTGAAAAAAGATGTGATAATTCAAGACGACGATGTGGATTGCACAATGACAGAGAAAAGAATTTTATCTCTGGCTGCCCGTCATCCTTTCCTTACTGCACTTCATTCGTGTTTCCAGACAGAAGATCGGTTATTCTTTGTAATGGAATATGTAAATGGAGGCGATTTGATGTTTCAAATTCAAAGGGTAAGTACTATTATTGCATCCCTTTTTATAATTTACTGGGTATAAAATTATCTTTATTTTGACTCTAGTCGAGAAAATTTGATGAGGCCCGTGCCAGATTTTATGCCGCCGAGGTTACACTTGCCCTTCAGTTTCTTCATAAACATGGAGTTATCTATAGAGATCTTAAATTAGATAACATTTTATTGGATACTGATGGACATTGCAAGGTAAATACTTGTAACTTTTTTAAAAATTTATTTTCATGAAATATGCATTTTAATAAAAAGAAATTCTCTCTTTTTCAATTCAATTTTACAACAACAACAACAGCGTGAGTACACTATTAGTTTATTTT
>WJFB01001057.1:0-38580 GCA_009870185.1 Pygmarrhopalites habei
CCCCCCCCCCCTTCTCTCTCTCTCTTGCCCTTAGCTTGCCAAACTCAAACTCTCTCAAACTCTACTCTATTACTTCGTCTCGTCGAGACAGAGTCAGAGGCATGAAATGAAATAGAAAGAGAACTGACTGAGTGTGTGTGTGTACAAGAGTGGATGATGACGAGTCAATATTATGAGATGCAAAGGAGTGACAAGGATTATAAACTGTAGGATGGAAAAAAATATTTTGGCAAGGAAATCCACTCTTTCTTTTTATATATATTTTTCCCTCTCTCTCTCTCCCTCTCTCTTCACAAACAAACACAAACACTGTCTCTGCAAATCCTTCCTCATGTCTTCTCAAATCACATCAAGATTATCTACAGTCGTTAGAGAGAAGGGAAGAGTGTGTGTGTGTTGTTGTGCGTGGGTAGGATGACCATGTCAAACAATGTGTGGAAAATTTAAATGAGCACACAAACACACAAACAGCAGAGAGTTGTGGATAATCATGCTGGAAGTGTGCAGAGGGTAGAATAATTGATTTGGGATGAAATACAAGGGGTGGAAATGAGAGAGAGAGAGATGTTGAGTTATGAATTTTGATCTTGCATATTTTTGAAATTTTCTTGTGTGAAATTTCCTCATGCATATTTTACGTAGCATTGTAATCTACATCTTTCCCTCTGCTAGACAGTGGAAGACATTCAGTCAGACAGGGAAGGTGAGGGAGGAAGGGAGATGAGAACAAAGACCCTTCAAAGGAGATGACACTAATCAAGATTTTCATCTCTCTCGAGAAAGCTTGAATAGGCTTCATTGTTCTTATGCGTGTGTGTATTGGACAGGAATCCCAAGATTATTTTCCCATCTCCCCCGTCAAAAGTGAACCTTGACAAAAATCGTGTTGATCTTCTTTCTCCTTCTTCTTCTTCTGCTCTAATTAATTATGGAGAAAGGTTGAGCCATTCAAAATTTAAACGTTGACAAAAATTATCTTGATTTTGTGGCCTCCATTCTTTAATTAATTATTAACAAGATGGAAAGAGGAATAACATTTGGAGTAATAAAATTTTCCACTCAATAAATACAATGTTACATACAAGACTTGAGACGGAGTTGCGTGAAGAAGGTGACCCTTACTTTACCTTCTTCTTGTTCCCCGTTTTGTATTTACACAGAACAAAATTTCATTTCATGTACACAAACAGTTTGGAAAGGAAACGCTTTGTGAAAGCTGTTGAATTGTTGTTGATCCTTCCCGCCCTTTCCCTTTCTCTCTCTCTCTCTCCTTATTGTGATTAATAATTCCCAAGATGAAAGTTATGAATAAATGAATTTACGTCTTAAGGAGGACTGGAGTTGGAAGAGCTGGAGTAAAAATAAAGACAACCTACGAAAATTATGTGGGATTAAATGGGAATTTGTTGCGGTACAGTGGAATTCCGAGTCAATAGAGATGTAAAGGAAATGGAGAGAGAAAGAGGAAGAGAGAGGATAAAGAAGCCCCTCCAGTCAACTAATATTGAGAAGTTTTTGTCTTGTAATCTTCTCTTACATTTGGGATTGTAAAAGGAAAAGAAGCTTAGCACACACACATGGAGAGGAGAGGAAGGTTAGAGAATACCCATGGACAAAACCAACCAGAAATCTTGTGTCTTGTCAAGTCCCCGAAAAAGCTCACCACCACCCAACCGGCACTTGAGAGAGAGAGAGGGAGAGAGAATTGTAGCAGTGTAGACCTTCCCTCCAATGCAGTGTGTGTGTGTATTACCTTCGCCCTTATTACCTTTTTCTCATCTCATCAGGGACACTTGAGAAAATATCAAAAGGATTTTCCTCAAACGCACTGAACTGACTTATGCGGGGTTGTCCTCACGTGCACATGCCCTGACACACAAGTGCCTCATGTTTTTCAAGGAAATCCCGAATTTTTGAGTTAGGAAAAACAAGAGCGAGAGTTCACCGCACACACCCATACATGTGGAATATAAAAATGCTGGTTCTCTTTCTCTCACATTTCCTCTTGAGATTTCACGGACTGAAGCTGGTGTGACACAGTTCATTGAACAAACGAGTCAATTTTACCTTCTTTCTCCAGAAAATTGGGAATACAAATAGAGTACTTTCTTTACTCTCCCCCGGACTGAGAGTGTAATTGGCTTTCTCTTTTATTCTTTTCCAGGTATTCAGAATACTATTCTCCTCCTGTAGCTCGTCCCTCTATTTTTAAATTTCAATTAAAAACCGGGACCAGTAGAGTGGACGCTCATACATCATTCTATTGAAAGAATCTTGAAATTGTATCTTGAAGATGTCAAGGGTCATGGAAATCTGTCACTTGTCACCCTCCTCCTCTTTTCAAGAAGCCAGAGACTTTGATGTGGATGAAAAGAAACAGAGACCGAGAGGAATATAGTAGTGTTTTTTAAAGCCTTATTACAAGTCCACGAATTTTCAATAAAAATAGAAGTGGAGGAGGGTGTGTGGAGGCGATGGTGTGTGTGTGTGTCTGTGTGTTGACCAAAAAAAGGAGGATAAAAAAGAATTGTGGAAAGATGAGGATGGGATGGAAATGGAACATGCGGAAATGATGAGGCCGCCCCGTTGCTTCCTCTTGTTGCTTCCACACACACACACACACGTAGAGAGAGAGAGAGAGAGAGAGAAGAGACAGAAGAGGAGAAGGACGGAGGAGAAAGGAAGAAAAAGAGCAAGAGAGGGAGAATCATGTTAGACGTCTCAAAGGAATTCAGTGACTCGCCTCATGTTTCATTCTACAAGAGTGTGCATTGAGGATGAGGACCATCTTTTCATTTTTTTCTTCTTCTTCTCCTTCTCCTTCAGACTTCCTGACTCTCTCACTCACACTCTCTGTCCTTTTCCTCTGCTGACAGTACAGAGGAGAAGGTGTTGGTATTATGCTGTGTGCTGATGTGTGTGAGTGTAAGGAGGCTTGAAAGCCATCAGTAACTCTACAATACAGTGAAATAGTAGAGTGAATGAGTGAACAATTTTTGTACTTTACACAGAAACCAACTCTCCTTCAAATTTTTCTTTGCATTTTGTCAAGACTCACTCTCCCTTCACTCTATGTCTTTCTCTCTTGGCGAGGAATCCAACTGTGAGATCTAGTCCTTCTTTCAGCTTCAACAATCAAAGGATTTGTCTGACTCTCTCCACTTCTCTCTCTCTCTCTTTTACCTACCGGCTGTCTGTTTTATTGAGACAGAACTGGACTCGAAAAATAAGTTTGTACTACTACTACTACATGTAGAAATGTGTGTGTGTTGAAAGGGGAAAAATGGGAATACTTTGTGGTATTTTTCTCTCCTCTCTATCTGTGCGGGTATACTTTGTGTGTGTGGGGGAGTGTTGTGTCGACGAATGATCATGTAAATGAGATTTCCAACAAAGTTGGAGCATTCTTGTAGCCTAGCCGGGCACAAATGTAAATTGAAACCAATCCTTCTTGTTCCTTCTCTGTGTGTGTGTGTATGACGAGAAGGAGGAGAAAGAGGACACACACACAGCCCATTTTTTATCTATCATGGCAAGGCGAGACTCAAGCCCACACCACACCACAGCAGCAGCAGTTACTTCTGTGGAATGCTTCACATCATAGAGACACACACACACACACGCACACAGACAACGTCACGTGGCTTGTAAAAAGTCTGTGTGGTTGTAAGTCGTTGTAGAGTAGAGAGTAGAAGCAGGGAGAAAATCGGAGAATAAGATGGGGAGGTCTTGTTGGGGTCTTTTTCGTAGTGAGGAGTAAGTGTGTGTGTGTGTTGTAGGAAACGCTCGAACGCTTCCTGTCTCCTCTTCAATCCGTCCTGGAGATGGAGATGGGGATGGGGAAGACAGTTTGATGAGACTCAGTACTACCCACTACAAGGAAAATTCTTCTCACAAAAATTTCGTCCCTCTGTTTGTCTACAGGCGATGCTATGCAACCTCTGCACACATACACACACAGTGTACACGAAAGAGAGAAAAGAGTAGGCGGACGGGCAGCAGAAGGATTTCTACTTAGAAAAAAACTCGCCCTTCAAAAAAAAACTTTGTGAGGAGTAGTGCAATAAAATGTGAATGCAAATGCTTCTATTCTTACATCATAAGTTTCTTGTAGGTAGTCTCGACTACCGTATTTTCTGCTAATTAAGTTTAGCTTCGATGTGTGTAGTATCTCGTCACGTGAAAACGCTGAACATTACAAGATCAGACTTTTAATCGAATTTAGCCTGTATTTTTTACTGCACATTTTGAAAACTTTCCAAATTTCTTATCGACATTTAGAAAAATATTACCAACATGGGTTTCATTCAGAGCAGTACGGTTGTTTGAAAAAGTACACTAGCATAAATCAGAGATAGAGAGAGAGACGTAGTAAAACCAGCCTTCAATGTTGATATTGATGATGGGTTGAGTGTGTGTGAATGTGGGTTTCAAATATTTTTACCTACGTATTTTGTCTTGTCGTTCTCCTTGTCTTGTGTGCCTGCCTGACAAAGAAGATTATTTTGAGAGGAAGATGTGTGTGTACTGGTGATATTAGAATATTATCAATAAGGCAAGAAGAGAGTAGAAGCCCACATACATGAGACTCGCAGCCGTTTTTACCTGTTCTTTCTCTATTTGAGCTGAGGAGGAGGAGAAGAAGAGTATATTGAATTACCCAAAGGGTTCAGGAAACGATTCACATTTCCAAAAAAAACAAGCCATTTCCCTCTCCTTCCTCTTTGGATGATGCTCTCTTTTATCCATGGCTACTTTCTTTTCGACTGTGTGTGTGTATTGGAATGCCTCCGAGGGATACAAGAGTAAAAGGGAAAATGGAATTAGCCGGTAGTTTAGCTTTGGCTTTACTCTGACGTCAGGTAGAAGAAGAAGAGGAGTTGATAAATTTTTCTCTTTGTTCTTGGTCTCCTTTCAACAAGTCATTAATTTTTGAGACCCTCCAGGGTGACGGATGCTCAATTGAATCTGTCAGTTATTTTCATACACCCACCTCCACATCCCATGCACATAAGAAGTAAAGCTAGTAGTGCATTTTAAATTTAACAAAAATACTGTTTTAACTATGAATAAAATATTATAATTTTTTTCCAGGTAAATATGTCGTGAAAATTTAAAGTTGTTTAAAAAAAGTGGATGTACGAAAAAATCAAAAAGGCTGCCATAGACTAATTATTTGATTTGCTTCGTTCACAGAAACCATCATTAACGTTGTGATGATGACGTATTCTCCTTCTCTCTTAAAAAATTCCTACGTAAAAAATGAACCAAATTACTCTCTCCAGGATGAGTTAACAGGATAAATTGAAGAATTGATGTAGACGGGTTGGGGGAGCTGGAACGCCCTATTTTTTTCCTCTCCATGAATTTTCTACACATTACACACAAGTCGTACAACAAGGGATTTCATTGTTACAATTAGCTTGTGTTATAAAGAATAATGAAAAACAATAAAAGTGCTCAACTGTAGACAACTAAGAAATTGAAAGCTCAGGTTAAGACCTCTGAGGTTCCTCCTCTTTCACTCTACTTTCTCTCTGGCTTTCTCTTCATGGTTTCCATGCTCTCTTTCCTCCCAGAGGGGAAAACGTAAAGACAAAAGAGAGAGAGAGAGAAAAAAGAGGAAGGAGAATAAGAGTAGAGACTTTCGGTTCCTCCGTGAGGGTCGTAATTACAAGGAAGCACGAAATCAGAATGTATGTTTCAGTCAATAATAAATAGCTATTGCGGGTGGAATAAAAGGCAATAAAGCGAGTGGAGAGGTAGTCGCCATTCCGTGATAAATATTTATGAGACACAACGTTGTCTTCAAGCTTCCTCATGATGAGCCCTCACGTCAACTCTATATATTTCAACTAAAACCTCCTTTCCCTCCCTCTCCTCTTCTCTCCTCTATTCTATTATATTCTTCACATTCTGTCTACAAATCTTTTCTCCCTCCACCACCACCACCAAGAAACTTCTTCCTAGACTTCTTAGACTTGAAGGACTTGCGAGTAGAGTGGCTACGGGTGGAAAAAGGCACGTCCTCCAATTCCTCCTATATAAAAATGTTAATAAAAAAGAGAGAGCAAACTCTGATAGCCTCCTCCCTCTCCTCTCTCTGTCGTACAAGTACCTTGTTCTCCTCCTCTGTGTATAATTGAGCGGAAATTTTTCTTACAAGTCTATATTACAGTCGATGAAGCATCGGCTGTACATTTGGACGGACACACACACAGAGGACCTATTAAAACTTGTAACTACTTGGGACCTGTGCCGTACATGGATATTTGTATAGGTAATGGATATGCCCGGGCAGAGACGAGTAGGCGGTGTGGATGCAAATATCCATTAATATAGTCCATAGAAGAAGAAGAAGAGAGTAAATTAATTTAAAAGTTTCACTTGCATCATTAAACATTAGTCTCCCCTCAGCCGGTATTATCATGTTTAATTTGGAAACATCCATCAAAAATTTTCCAAGTATGTACGGCCATTAGCCATTCATACTGTAAAATGGTTAGGAGTGTATTTCTCATCCAGTTTGAGGTGTGCATACAAACTACCGTAATTAATGAATCAGAATCTTTCTAGCTTTGAGTGGCTAGAGTTCTGAAATTAACCGAATATAGACTCAAAGTCTAGTGGGGTCAGAGTTATTCACCTTTTTTGGTAAATTGAGTAAATTTGTTTTCTTTAATAAATTACAGCGAATGTTTTTTTTCTTATGGAGGTCATATGATGAGGCCAAATAACGTTTACCTTCTGGAATCATTACGGTACATGGTATTAGCAGACTTTCTCTTTCCCGCCCACTGAAAACTCATCTTCACGGCCGTTGCGTTTGTCCTTTATCTCGAAAAAAGGGAATTTGTAGCTCAAATAGAGCGACAACATAATGAATGAAGACGGCGTCAACTCCAGTTCCCCTAATCAGGCTCAAGAATAATACCTAGTTAATTTATTTCAGGATCAATCACCCACACACGACACAAAGTATTATATCTTAATGCCATGCCCTCAAGTCCTCGCATTCCTCGTCAACCAAGAGAAAGATGGAAGAGAGAGAGCACTTAATTCCTTTGTGTGCCGTGTCTTCGTCTCTGATACTACAGTACACATCAATTTAGATTTAGAGGGAATGAGGAAGACACGAGTATACATTATTATTAAAGTGAGAAAATCCTCATCTTCTCCTCTCCCTCTTATTCCAATGTCCACTTTGTGGGTCATTCTCCACATGACATTTCTATCCTTCTGGACTCTTTTGTTGCTCCAAAGATATGAGTCTAATTGGATCATCACACAGAAGTGATTTCATAACAATTACATCATCATCATAATCAGGGGCGAACAAACAGGAGTCGTTATCCGGAGAGTAGACAATATAAACACGACAATGGTCGACAATGAACAATCTTTGAACAGAACAGACAACACATTTCCCATTTCCCTCCAGACAATGGAGAGGGGGAGAACAAGAGTGAGAAATAATAATCAACTTTTGTTCTACTTACTCTGCCGTGTAGAAGGAGAAAGTGAGAGACTGCTAGGATGGGAGAAAGGTTTTGTTTCTGTTTGAGCTAATGAATACTGTATAAACATAATTATTTTCCTTTTCCTACTTTTTCTAAGCAACCCTCATTCCTCCTTCTGTACTTCTCCTTCTTTTGAATAACTTTCATGTCAGCTCCTTGAATATCAGGAGGAGAAGAAGAGAGAGCCGGGAGAAACTGGATATGGAGACGACGAAGGCGAAGATGATGGTCTCGTTTATTTTTTCAACTTTTTCTTCTCTTTACTAGGTTCCTCTGGAACATAAATCGTCCCAGTTTTCTCCATCTTCGTACATTGCATGTCCCTCAGAAGTTTTGTCAAACTTTCATTAAAATTGAATATTAGTTGCATGTAAATGAGAGAGTTTTCCCAGTACACAAACTTTGTTCAAGGTTGTCATCAGAAAAATCCCTATCAAATTCCTGAGAATCAAAATTTATTATTGTACAAGGTGAATTGTGTTGACAAATTCTTTGGCAGTGTGAACTTCACACTTTTACTCCAGACAGAGTTTTCTGAGTGGACACGAGGAGAGTGTAGAAGAGTGATAATTGATTCGCACACACACGCAAGAAGTGCAAAAGAAATTTGTATACATCCATACACACTTTACATGCAGACTGTAGAAGAGGAAGAGGAGAGGTTCATCTAAAATTTAAAATGTGCATAAATATATAAGATTGGTGCCTCTGGACAATTCCGTATTTCGAACCTCACATTAATTCATGAATTATGACATTCCAGCAGTGGTTTTAAAAGTAAAGAAAGAGGGGTTTATAAATTAAAATTTAATGTAAAATACTCACAGTGGAATGATGATGATTCTATTGTCATTCTACATTGGCTTTAATTGACACTCAACGATTTCATTTAAATTTCGCAAGGCAAAGAACATTGTTGTACATACAACAATAGTGTGTGTTTGAAAAACCCTGCTTTACATATTGAATTGATGTTGTGGAACAAGTCGGCTTTTTCTCAATTACTTTACTTTAGCAGAGTGACTGGAGGAGGAGAAGGAATTTACAAGTTGTTTATTTGATATTATCATGAGGTTACTCACACAACACACACAACACTATTTAGCACTGTGACCAGAGAATCTGCATTACAAATCACAAATTTACAAACAAATTCCCTCTTCCTTCATCATATTTATACATCACAGACTGCAGGAGTTGGAAAAAATATGATTGTGTAGATAATCAAATTTTATGTGGACAATGGGGATGTGAAAACTATTTTGTGTAATTGAGTTGTTCAATAACAAATAAAAATAATAGCCAGATAATTATGTCTTTGACCACAAACGGAGATTACAATGGCTTCCCACAAAACCCTACAATTTGGCCAGCAAAAGAGATAAAGAGAATGTGTGTACACAGTTTTGATTCTACAAATCACACACACACACAATCCTCAATCCCATCCCATCATTTTGTGTTTGTTTATCATTCCACGGGAAAGAGAGAAAGAGATTGGACATGATGTATGATGATTACAGGCATCATGGACCCTTCAAGATTTATCATTTTTTTTCTTTTGTACACTCTTTCTACAGTACAAAGCCCGGGAATCAGGTAAAGACAATTTGTACACGGTAAGAAAAAACCTAAATGACGCATCATGATGACATTGTGTCAAGAAAAGCGACGCTACGAGAGAGAGTGAAATTTCAGAAAATTTTGTGACAACACCACGAGTCCCGCCATCCCGCACGGAGGAGGAAATTCCCATACATTATGTAATATGCAAAAGTGAGGGGAAGAGAAAGGGAGAGAGAGAGAGAGAAGGTGCATTAAATAACGTGAGAGGTAAAAAATTGAGACGTGTCCCTTCCATCCCCACTTTGCTTGTATAATGTGGAGCAATTTAATATACAAGACGTTGGGTACTGTGTCTTCTTCTCCTCGTCTCTGTTTCCCTTCCTTCACTTTGTGGAGGGAAAATAGTTTATAAAGTGGAGACTTATGGCTATATGTAGTAGACGCATGTAGTTTTTTGGTTGTAGTCAACGGGGAATCATATTCTGTCTCTCCTTCTCTGCTTGCAGATATCAAATGGGGCTGTCGACTGTCTCTAAAACTATATGAAGAGGTGAGAGAGAGAAGAAAAGTTTGTGCTAGTTCATTTAGACTGAAACATATGGGCTTCTTTGTCTTCCCTAGTGTGTTGAAGGGAGAGATGGAGAGAGAGGCTCTCTGGCTCCTCACCGCCACTATACCACCACCATCAAACGTAATTACCTTTTCACTCTCTCCATGAGTACAATTTGTAACTTATTACAACAAAGCTCCTCATTCCCCATTGTACTCATCGACCCGGGGGTGTGAGACTAATGTGAGTGTGTGTTTGGGATATTGAATCACAAAACGGGGGTTGGAACAAAATATATTATGTTATGTTATATCATCGTCTCTAATTTAGTCAAACATTTTATTAGTTGGTCCAATATATTTTGATACGATGCACTGTGGAAATTCAGCTCCATAGCGCATAGCGTAGGATACAAATGTTGGCTAAACTCATTCCAATGTCCTCATCAACTTGAATACTTTACATAGTCACACACACGGCCAAACTTGAAGGATAAGTTTTGGCACAAACACACACACACCAACACACTAATTGCTCTAGAGGTGGCCGCAAGCATTTCTCTATTTCGTAACTCCACACTTTGATCTGTTTAATCAGAGGAAGAGAAAGAGAAAGGGAGGTGAAAGCGGCTCCCGCCTTCTAATACTTTGTATTACTTTTTGAAGACTTTATACTTTCACCGTATAACAAGTTAGTGTCATCCTTCCCTCTCTCTCTCTCTCATCTTTCTCGTCAACAACCAGGGCATAAATCAAATTTTACGTGGGAGTTCTCACACATGACAGTGAGGCTCAAGAATTAATGGAAAAAAAGTTTTTTTGTTTATTAATAAACAGAAAAATGGAATCGATTAATAAAGGGAGAAAGGAGGAGGAGAACAGTGGAGAAAGTTAAAGTAAACAAGTTTGAATAAACACAAACAATACTGTGATAATTTTTATATTACAATGGAACAACTTTCAATGTCAATCTTGAATACCGTAGTCGTTTTAATTGAACCCCTGTCTGTGCCTGTATTTAAAACTTTGAAATATGAATAACTTGATAGATTTTGAATTATTTAATTTGTGAATTAAATATATTGCACCATAAGACGTTTTCCTTTGGAGGATTTATTTCAAAATAATTTCAATAAATAAATCCCATGTCTTTGTACACACATACGATAATGAATCCTTTCAATCTTATTTTCTCAAAGGGATCCGAGAAAGGAAGACTTCAAGCTGTGAATGGAAAACTCATTTCGATTTTAGACGCTGAATTCCAAAGTAATAAAGTCCTTGAGTAAGAGAAATGAAGTAGAATAGAATATTTTGGATTGGATTTCATCATACAATTTTCATCTTCTTTGTGTATGAATCTTATTTCTCAATAATTTTCTCAAAATTTGAATTCACTGGAATTTCTGGAGTAGAAGTGAGAAAAACAAAAGACAAAGAAAGAGGGAGAGCGCGCAAGGAAGGGTCAATTGCGAAAATGGTGAAAGGAGAAGAGAAAGTGGAAGGGAGAATGTCTTTCCTATTACGCAACTTGACTACAGTTTTAATCAGTTTATGTTGTGTTACACAAGTCAACTCAATATGACGTGTGTGTGTTAGTTTCTTTGCAAATGTGCGAAAGTGAACGCACTTTTGTAGGGCAATACCAATATTTTTGACCTATCTTGATGATTTTGTCTCTCTACTCTCATTTAACAACTACGTCTGTATGGAATGGAAGGAAGTAGAATGTAGAAACATTGAGCACAAAAATGTTGTGTGTCTGGCTGACTGGTGTGTTTTCGCGGAAGGAAGAGATGGGGAAGGAGGGCAAAGCACAGTCATTCATGGGAACAAGTGAGAGCTTTTAAGCACTTTCCTTCCTTCCAGGCAACTTGTTTCCCCTCCCCGGAAGACTTTTCCTCCGACCAGCCACAAGGATCCCTACACACAATTTAACCAGATGAGAATGAGATGAAATGAAAAGGATTGGAGCTGTCGGTCTTCATTTCAAAGTTCAAGCCAAACCTAATTGACATTACACTTCCTCACTCTCTTTCTCCTTGAGTATTTCTCCACACACACACACAACACACACATGATTGTGTGGCACAGTCTCACACTCGAAGAAAGATGGTGATCTTTGTGTAATATTCTCATTTTTCTATTTTACTCATTTTTAAAAAAAAATCCACACAATTTTTCACGTTTCGTAATCTTAATTTCACAACTAATTTTATTATTTGGCGCTGTAATTAACAAACCATCTTAGCCAAGTTTTGGTGAAAATAAATTAAGTTAATTTTTTCGTGTACTCAAGTTTGTGTGCGGGGAAAATTTCATTTCAAACCTCTCAAAAGTATTTAGAGTGTACACTTACAGGATGAGTTGTTCAAAATTGAACAAAATCCAATGAATGGGAATAAGTGAACATGTAGAAAGTACTTTAGAATGAAATGTTGTGCGTAAGTATTAAGTATGTACTGCTACCTTTTGTCAGAAACATTGTTTGTGAAAATCCGTTGAAAAGCTCATATAGTAGGTATACGTTATGTTCATAAACTAAAATGCAATGCACTTGACTCAATCCAACAGCGAGGTTTATTAAATTCACAAAATGACTCAGTTATATTCAACATTTCCACTTGTATCCTCCTCCTTCTCTTTCTATTCCTCCTTCAAATTACAGACAATAACATTATCTCTGCATTGCCCTCGCGCTGAGCCATCCGAGTGCATTCAATTTCCCAACACCATACGAGACAAGTCAACCAACCTCCTCTTCTCTCTCTCTCATTCTAAAGAGAGTTTATCTTTGACTCTAAAGCTCAATACATTTCTCTCCTCCTATCACTATACAATTCACACACACACATGCATCCCCTCTTTATATATAGAGAGAGACTCAGTAGGATTGATATAGGGAGGAAGATGAGAGAAGTGCCTCTGCTGTAATTTCTTCTGGTTGACTTTTCAATTATCAATGGTTTTCACACAGCGAGAATATCAAGTATAATAAACGAACCGTTTATACACACAAGAGAAAGAGAGAGAGAGTGAGTGTGTGTGTGTGAATGAAGATTGGGAAAATTTATTGTTCTACGTAAAACTTGATTGTTCATTGACAGTAATAGAATTTTCAATTTTGCACCCTCCCCAACTCTCAGAAGACGGAGCAAATTTCAAATTGAAGTTTTTGCAACTGTCTCTCTCTCTCTCGCTCCATGATGATGTTCTATATACATACACAAAACTTGTATGTACAACATATATTTGATGTGAGTGTACCTACATATGTAGATGTAGTAGTTTCGAATGGCGAAAACTCCATGCTGAGTTTCGTGATAAACTATTACGTTGGCTCAAGGTTAATACCCATGCACAATGTAATGGGAGAAAATGGACGGTGGATTTGTCAATTTGACTCTCTGTCTTCCTTTTATTTATCTCCTCTCACTATCCTCTTTGCCCATTCCATAACCATTCACCCCCAGTCACTACTACAATGTCACTGAGTACCCACACACACACACACACAACCACAACTAATTTTCTCGTGTCATGCCCTCGTACAATAACATTGATCCACTGGGATGTCATAATCATACTTAACAGACACAAAATTTGAAAACTACTCAATGAGTAGTACTCAAGATTTACAAAAGTTCATTTCATTCTCTTGTTTTATGTGGACTGTCCAACCCTTTCTCCGCAGCCATCCTCACACTCCAATGACTCACTCGTGTGTCAGTGTGTGTGTGTGTGTGAATTATTGATTGTGGGGATGTGACACGCAAATACAGATCCACATAAAAATGTCATATTTTTGTGCAAAAAATGGATGTACATACTAGTGGAATATATATAAGGAAAGTTAATGTACATATGAATAGCCATTAGAATGGATACCGTATGAGTGAAAAATTTGCCTGGCCCTGTAATATTGTCTGCAGATTTCAATCATAATTTTGATAAAAGTTTTGTCGATTTGATTTCATTAGTAAAAAGAATCTTTGGATACATTCAGCTTTTATATTTTTGATAAAATGGCTGATAAATGAAGGACAGAAAAGTGTCAGACTTGCATTACAATTAATACGGTGTAAGCTGCACATTCCCAAAGTTTGCAATTTCCCTGACAATACGTATAGAAAACTGTGTGTATGACATACACTGTATGTAGAATGAGTGGTGTGTGTCTATGCGTAAGTTTTAATTGAATTTGAACATGACATACACTGGAGCAAGTCTTTCTTAAATTATGCGTGTCTCTCCCTCCCTCTTTTGTCCCTATGCCCCGTGTACCACCTTCCCCTCTGTAATTATAATTAACTAATGACGGAGTGTAGGATAAGAAGTTTTAGTCAATTATTTTGCATGTAGTGTGAAGTGAAAAGACACACACATATGGAGAGAGAGAGAACTGAGGTATAGAACGTGTATACTTCTCTCTTTGTAGTGAATACAACATATTAAGGACAGGGAGTCAGAGTCTTGTGTGTTTGTGTATGTTGGGTGTATAAATTGAGTCTTTTTTTAAAATTAGAACTAGCCATCCATTCTAAACAGAGTGTGCATACACAGGTAGTCAGTCACACATTATTAGATAATGGAACCACACAAAGTTTCTGGCTCTATTAAATCCTTTTCCTATCCTCCTCTCTTCTCTTCTCTTCACTGCACTGCACGCCCCGTCTCAACCCCTCCAAGTCTTACACCGTATTGCTTAGCATCCAAATGAACACAATTACTATTTTACATTTTTTGCAAGTCAAAACAGAAAGTGCTGTGTATGTGCGTGTCTGTTATGTATTTGTGTTAGCTGGAGAATACTGGTCTCATTCTCTCTCTCTCTCTCTCTAGCTTCTCTGCCCTCTGCTCTCCTCTACATCATTCACCGTCTCAAACTTTTGCAGGTCGAAATAATGGCGTCACCTTCAAATATGATCAACTCTCTTAACCAACATACACACATACACACCAACATTCACAGACACACGTACATCAGAAAAAGCAAGTAATATGGTAAAATGGTTGTAGAGAGAGAGAGAGAGAGAGAGAGATGATATTGTCGCTTTGAGTCTCTTCATTTTCCCCTTCCCTCTTTTTTTTACTCTCTACACCTCCTTTTGTACTTCCATTCTCCTCCTGTCCTCCTTCCTATTCCCAAAACAGAGACAGAGTCAGAGAGAGAGAAGGAGGATGGAAAAATTTGTTTGAAAGTCTGTAGAGGAGTCGGGTCACGTCAAGTCGAAAGGTGCCATGAAGACAGTATCTCTATTCAATTTTGTTTGAAGCTTATTTCCTTGATGCCCCAGAGCAGGAAAAACATTGCTCTGTTTTCCTTATGCCCTCCTCCTAAAACTAAAACCCAAAAACCCATCCCAGCATCACAAACACACACACACACACACACATGTAAGACCCACCTTTCAAGAAAGTAGAGTTGTTTTCCTATTTCTATGTTAAAAAGAGTGCCCCAATATAAAATGTACTGAAGGTCTGGTATTACGAATGCCATCAAGACTCTCCCTTCATATTTTTGCAAAACAAAAAAATCCTAGACGACGGCTCTATCATTCCCACCCTCTACTCTCCTCTTTCTGCCTGACATTTTGGTGACTCGAGGCTCCTGTGGTCTGGAAAGTCAAAGAAGTAAATGCAAATGGAAAAATATTCAAAAATGAATTTTTTCCAATTATCCTTTCCTTATTCCACATTCCACTCACTTCCTTCTCGTTGAGAAAGTCCCTTGTACTCCCCCCCCCCTCCTCTCTCTCTTCTCCATGTTGTTGTGCGTGTGTGTGTGTGGGAGTCTTACTTTTTGCCTCTCGGGGTAGTTTTGAGGCAGCTGTGACTTTGTCAGGATTCCCTCAACTTGATTTCACTCTTTCATTCAATGTGATTCACATTCAATGAAGACTCTTCATCGACTCTTGGGCAAGTTTCCACACTGAATTGTATCCCCCTCTCCACACACACACACACGCACGGTACACTTTGGTGTAGTGGGGTGTACTTCATCATCATCAAGAGTATTGATTTTAATTGGCAACAGTCGGAGTTCACACATACATTCACACACACACCGGTCCATTGTGGAATTGACGTGCCCATTTGGGAATTAGAGGAGAGAGCGGCTGAAGGGGATGATCAAAAGTACTTGTACCTTTCTTCTCTTCATTCTTTCCAGACATGCAGGGAGAGTCAAGACTCCTACTTCCCTTCCCTTGGCACTCCAATTACCCTCTCCTCCTCTCCATTACACAGTCAAGAGTCTGCAATTTCCATTTTTCCCAGTTTCCCTTCCTCTCTTCTCTTCTCCTCTCACTTAAATCTCTTTCCCACGTAATTGTAAGATTCTCTCCATTATAATCATATTCACTGAATATTATTCATGACAGTCCGCCCCCTCATAATTTTGTGTGGATGCCTCTTATGTGTGTACGAGTCTTGTACTACTGAGTTTGTGAAGAGTTCAAATGGTCAAAAGAAATGTTTGCACTCTTATTCGCACACTGCACTGATCTGACATTGGCCAATTTTTTTGTGGTGGAGGGGAGCATTATCCTGACATCTTTATGACAGTCGACTGCTGCTGCTGATAATGCAGTAGTCATCATGATAAAGATATTTTAATCAATTATATACAACCTTTTAGGATTGGCCAGCCAGGCAACAGACAACTTGTACACGTCGTATAGTCAGTGTATATTTTGGAAGATTAAAATGGTTGTAGATTTTCTATGTTTGTTTGTGTGGAGAATTTTTTATGCTCTACTAATGAGTCCATGATTAAATGTAATGAGAAAGAAGAAGGGAAAAGAGATGAAAGTGCATATCATCAACTCTTTTTACTAACATTAAAAACAGATGCAGTCCACATATACACAATACAACCATCATATTAACATAAGTTTGATCTCGAACATCTCAAACCGCTAGTCAAGCCTTAGTGAATACATACTGTATATATGGTACACTGCTGAGCAAAAAAATAATAATGACAAGTTGAACATGATATAGAAAAAAACGGGGGGCACAAAATGTTTTCAGGCTAAACTTGAATGAAAACTTCAGCTCCGTTGCTGAAGTAGACCTTTAGAAAAAAAGAAGAAGCACACACACACGCACACACTGTGATCAACAAATAAAATTGAAGTGCAAAAAAAGACCAAGTTGTCGTCTTGGTTCTCTTCTGCTGTTCTGTACAATACCCTCAACATTTCTAGTATCACAGTAGGACAAGACAGGGAAGAAGAAAGAATTGAGAGGAGGGGGAGGGAAATAAAAAAAGTTCGTAATTTATTAATCAGGCTGAAAATAGGTTGGGAGATGGAGGCTATGAATTGTATGTAACCGTGTATATACGAGTACAGTACAGAGTACGGACACATACATGTACACATGGAGAGAATAAGGGAAATGGCCGCAACTAAACTAAACAGGTATTTTCTGCATTACTTTATATTATACTTTGCTACTCAATGCTTTTGTTCGTACAACTGTCGGAGAAAAAATTACATAGAAAGAGGAAGAGGGAGAGGCAGAGAGAGAGAGAGAGAAGAAAAAAGTTTGACTCTTTGCATTTCTAAAATTACAAGTCCGGATTGGAAAGAGAGAGAGAGTTTGGGCTTCAATTTTTTGTCTCTTTTCTTCCCTACCTCAACCTTCCTAACTGACTGAATGTGAGTTTTTACACAAAAGTTTAAAGGCTGAACAAAAGGAATAGAAATGATGAGCTAAAGAGACAGAGAGAGGAAAGAAGAGAGAAGTTTTTTTGTGTAGTTATTTGTTGCAGTCAATTTGGTTTTGGGACTCCTGTAATATAAAAATGAATCCACCTGTATTTTACATAGTAATGATGTAGGGAGGAGAGTAAAGTGTAAGTAGACAGTCAGACGTAACAGACATACGTGTAATGTGACTGTTGAACTAAAAATTTATCCTGGTTGAAGAATACACTCGAAAATTATACGGTTGAGAGAGTCATTGTAATTACAATACGCAGATTGCAGATTGCCTCGTTTTTTTTTCTCCTTCCTTTTCTTCTTCCTCCTCCTTCCTTTTAATAGCTAATGCTATTTGGATGATTATTTTGTTGTGTAGAACAGAAACTCATAGCAGTAGTGGAGAGTATCATACAAGAGACTTTCGTCCATGATTCTAATTGTACTCTCACTCTCTCATATATTTAAAACATTGGGTGGATGTTGTGAAATTTATATTTTAATAACATCAACTTCTTGGAAAGCTGTAAAAGGGAGAAAAACAATAATTTAGTCTCTATCAATTTTTCCACTTTATTTTTTCTCCCTCTCTCTCTACCTCTCTCTCTGCCTCCCTCTCTCCATCGTTGTAAACTCTCAATTGAAAATTATCATGGTATTTTTCTGATTGAACAGATACAGTCTGACGATTGACGATGGATGTTTACCTTGTTTGTGGTCATTGCCAAGACCGGTTCTCCCTTCTCTCTCTCTCTCTCTCTCTCTCTCTCTCTCACACACACACAGTCAAACACTCACTCACGCTATTCCTCACCTTTAAAGTCACAGTTTATATAATATGTCGATAATGAGAAGGAATTGATTGAAGTATTGACCTCGCCTTCCCAAAGCAAAGTAAAAGGCAAAAGCAAAAGCAAAAACAAAACAGAGCGTGTGTTTGTGTTGTGTGTTTGGAAGAGAGAGAGACTGTACAAATTTTCCAATCAGCTCGACAGTCGACACTCAGGTAGCAATGAGTTACAGCTCCTGTCCAACTCTTTTTACATCCATGTCTACAGCTGACATGACACTAATATCCCAGTCAATCATGTAGAGTCCACATTTATAAATACCAACACCCTCCTCATCCTCCTCCTCCCGTCCTCCTCCTCTCTCATCACTATTGTAATTAGGCTGAAGTGAGTGTCAACAAGTCTTGCTATTTAAATTATACTTGTGTTCGCTCTAAGCCATCCAAACTCTCTTGTGTTGTGTTGTGTGACTGTCATTCTACATCTTTTTTCATACACAACTCCTATCTTCTCCCTTGCAGATGTGTCTCTATGATTCAATGTGTATGTGTAATACAGTACTCTAGGAAATTGCTGACCTTCTGAAACTTTTATGTCCTCTCTTTTTTTACAAATAGCTTCAAGCAGAGTGAGAGTGTGTGTGTGTGTGTCTACTGCACTTGACAAAGTAAATACTCATGTCAGTCCTTTTTGCGGGATTGACTGCTGGATGGAGATAGGAGGAGATGAGAGAAAAGTCATACACACAAGATAATGTGTGGATTTGTGTGATGTACACAAAAAGACAGTGTGTATTTATTTGAGTCGAGGGATGAGGAGGACCGACAGACAAAATAAATTATTGCATTCACACATTGGATCAATCAGAGAAAAGAGGAGGAGGCCAGTATGGTACTGGTACTGAACTGTCTGAAACTGTATAAATAAATCCAGGATGAATGAAACCATACTGATTTCCCTTTTGGATTGTGGGAGCAAATGTACACAAAGTAAGGCAAAAAGTTGAAATCTCACTCACACAAAATCCACCTAGAAGAGAGAGAGAGAAAGAGGAAGTAAAAACCAGGGGCATTATATAGTTTTCTCACAAAAGTCAAATGAGGAGGATGGAAGGGAGGAGTAGGATAGACAGACAAACTATTAGAGGAAAATGATTATAAAATATTAGGATCTAGCCCTTGATTATCCTCGGCTAACACGAAAAACTCATTACTCTTCCAGATTGTGTGTGTGTGTAGTGGTATGTGTGTAGATGGAGAGTAAGAGTACATGCGTCGTTGTCTTCCAGACTCATCAAAGCTTGATCAATTGAGTCATAATAATTTGATTGCACGAGACATGATTGACGTTCATCAATTTTGATGTTGATGGAGAAAGAGGAAGAGAGGGAGAGAGAAGGATGATCAAATTGGAAGACAGACACTGAATTTTCATTAGTGTGTAACCTTTAGCCACAATACCCATATATTATGTATGATGAAGTGTGTTATGATACTCCTCTCCTCCTCCTCCTCCTCCTCCTCCTCCTCCTCCTCCTCTTGTTTACATTTGACTCGACAAACTGCCCTTATTACCATTTTCTACGATGATTAGATTTGACACTCAAAGACTAACAACAAAACACAAACACGAGAGAAACAGAAGCACACTAACACACACAGAAAAAGTGTCATGCGTCATGCAATTCAATGCAAAGTGCTGAAGATTGTAACTTTTGTTTTTGCTAAAACTTGAAATGGTAATTCACTCCTCCTCCTCCATCCTCGTCTATTCTAATTAATGGAAAGGGGATTATGTGATTCTTTTGGAAATTTAATTAAAATGCACATTACACAAACACACACACAAAGTCAGAGTCATATTCAACTGTTCACATAATGCATTATTTGCTCTAGTGTCAACAAGTGCCAATACATTTTTTTTCTGCCTCTCTTTCCCTCCTTCCCACCCTTTGAAATCTGTAATCAAAATCATTTTTGTCATGATTAAGAGCTCTAGTTCATTAAGTGTTTTTTGGCAAGGCTATGTTTACATAAGCCAACATTTATGTGATATATACACGACAATCACATACAGTAGAGTGGGACTGGCATGACTTACTGGTGTGGAGGGAAGTGTGAAAGGTCACATAAAAGGCTTGACATGGTCACACACAAACACACACCACAATAATAATAATATCTAGTATTACTCCTCCTGAATGCATTCTTCCCTCAAAAAAATTGTCATTAATTTAGAAATCTGCAGAATTTATTGAATCATAAAAGAGTCTCTGCAAATTCTCTCACTTTATTATAGATAATACAAATGTGTGTCTGTTTGTCTGGGAGTGTGTGTGTGTGGAAAAGGGCCATGTGTTATTTTCCATTTGCTTACATATATTATAGAGTCTAGCCAGAGACCACAATTTGTTAGAGCTATGATTTCTTCCCCTCATTGAAATTGCAATAGAAATTAATTTATTTGTCAGTTTTATACCTCTTTATCCTTGTGAAAACCTGGGGAGAAGTTGGAGAAGGATCTACTCTAAAGTATTTATTTATACTGAACTTCCCATTCACACACACACATTCTCAGCAGAGGATATAGCATCAATTTCTTACCTTGTCTTCAATACTGGAGCCACATAGCAGTAGGATAGTAGTAGCAGCTGGGTTTTTTTGGAACAGACGATTTGGAGCCTCTTTTTTCCTCTCTCTCCAAAATCCAGCAAAATAGATTAGAATCACATGGACCGGGAAGGGTGGAGAGGGAGGAAAAAACGGGAGAATCCGGGAAGAGTGAGGGTTAAAGAAACTGAGTTTATATCCAGAAGTGGAGGAAAAACACACATGTCTTGAATTCCCTAAATTTGTTGAAGTAAATAGTGTTAAGTTTCTGCAGACTCTGCACTCTTCTCTCCTCCTCTCTCTCAGTCTAAGAGGTACTTAAGCCTAGTCTCTTCTCCTACACAGGTCCTTGTATATCGTCAACACCCTCAAAAAATAATCAAAGAGCACATACACACGGCCTCCACTGTCCAAATTCCAGTCAACATAGCCCCAGCCTGATTATAGCCAACGGGATGGAGTGTGAGAGCTTTTTCTGGGTGGTCAAGTAACTCCGAATTGATTTGGAAATATATATACAAGGAAAAAGAGGAACAACAAATTCAATATTTATTGTCCACTTAAATTAACACAATTAAATGCTACTCTCTCCTCCTCCTCCTCAATTATCCATATCAAGCTTGTAACAAACTGTCCAAAACACAAACAGAGAAACTAGAGAGAGAGACGGACAGTAAAAAGACACAAGTTGAGAACACGCAAAAATAGATTACAGTTTGTAATTGAATTGAAACATTTTAAAACTCGAACAGGAATTTCTTCTTTCTCCTCCTGCACTTTTGTTTGTTGAAGTGAATGTAAATTAAATTAAAAAATAGAGTTTGTTTACATTTCCTTTCGGAATTTCGTCCAGGACTGAATGGGGAGAAATTCAAAGAATGACAAGAGAAAAGTCTTTCGAGCACACATGACTCTCTTCTTCCCTCCCTCTCGCACTCTTTTCTTCGTTGCTCTCACTTTCTTCCACTCTTCGTCGTCGAAAGGTGAGATGGAGATGGAGGGAATGTGGTTGTTTAGAACTGTCCAGAGAGAATGGTCAAAGAAGAAGGGAAGAATGGAGAATTTGTACAAATAAATGTCATTGGGGACACTGGGCGTACTGAGCGAGGGACTCTCACAGAGTTTACTCTCTTTTTTCCTTTCCCTCCCTTTCGACTTTTTTTTTCGTTTGGGCTGGTCCAGGTAAAGTTAAAGTGCAATTTTTTTTTCTTCACTCTCACTCTCTCCAGCTGTTGGTGGTGTGTGACAGACGGGCGACTTTTTGAGTGTAAGGGCTGTAGTGGATTTTTTTCCTTCTCGTCGTTTACATTCTTTTTTTTATCCGTTCAGTAGACTGTAGACTTGGGTCCCTCCCCCACAAACACAAGACGACAGGGAAAGGAAAAAAATTACACAAACACCGGCCGAGACACAGACAATATGGGGAAAGACGAGAGGGGAGTGATAATGGTGAGAGCAAATAGTAGAGAAGAAGAAAAAACGGAGGGAAAAAATCCTCACACACGTGTGCCTATATATATATTTGTGTGTATAAAT
Organism: Pygmarrhopalites habei; assembly: GCA_009870185.1. NCBI lineage: Eukaryota > Metazoa > Arthropoda > Collembola > Symphypleona > Arrhopalitidae > Pygmarrhopalites > Pygmarrhopalites habei. The sequence continues at coordinate 22,281 of WJFB01001057.1, forward strand.
TCTTTTTTGAGGTGACCACTGTATTATTATTATGTCAGCGGATGTGGATCAGAGAAGTCATAAAAATATATGGAGTGGACGAAGACATGGACACAGGGAACAGAGGACGCAGAACAGAAACAGAAAATGGTGGAGATAGAGACAGGACAAAAAGTGTATTAAGTGTAATAAGTGTGGCAGTAGAGGAGAGCAGCCGAGTGTGTTCTCTTTTCGTGTGGTGTGTCTTGACTGGAACTCCAAAGGAAACTGACGACTTGCGAATCTTTTGGCGATCCTTTTTACCTCCCATCAACATCAGAGCCGGAATACATTCACGCACGCCAATCCTCAACATTCCCTCTCTCTCTCCTTCCCTCCCTCTGAGAGAGAGAGTGTGTGTGTGTATAGTTGTGTGAGTGCACGAATCTCGTGTACATTTGTCTCTTCACATTATATGTAGTGCATTATAAGAAAGACAGCCACAACATCGACAAGCTGAATGAACCAAAAAAAAAGCTTTTTTCTATTTCATTCTTTTGACTATTTCAATGTCTACTACGTACTGTAATGTGCAAGTCCAATGTGTGTGTGTGTAATGTGTATGTACACATTGGTTGCTGACGCGGAGTCGCATCCAAAGATACTTTCAGTATTGAATTTATTTATAAGTGAATACATCCTGACTGTAGACTGTACTGTACTACTCCACTCACTTGACTTGCTGTACTCCTATTCTCTCTCTACGTTGTGTATTTATGTACTGTACATTATCAAAGTCAGATTGATGTACATAATAACTATTTTGATGTGGTTATATTGCATAGAGAGCTTTCAGCTCAGATCAGTTTGACTAGTTTAAATATAGCTGACGGAGTTCGGAAATATTCTCCAAACCTTTAAGGAGAACCCACTACAGTTATACTGCACTTTATACTATTTAAGACAGTGAGAGCACAAGTCACAAGAACACAAACTCTTTGGATTTTTAATGCAAAGCTCTGTGTAGCTGCTCTTTCCTTCTCATTTACTGTTTAGTTGCCTCAGTACATACGTTAGTAGTACATACAAAGATGTGATAGATATCCACGGTGTGGATGCAGAATAATATATTTATGCAAGTAAATATGTTCGGAAATACCACACTCATCGAGATAGGCTATCTCACTCGATGTGCACCAGTGTGTGTGTGTGTGTGAGTGTGTGTTTCGGTCTCTCACTTTCTAAAACAAGCCTCTCACAATTTCACACGGAGAGTGCCGTGAGGGGAAGATTTGGTGATTTAAATTGGAGAAGCAAGAGCAATACACACACACACTCCCTCACTCACAACACACGTCTAAGTTTCAACATCTCCATCCAACATAGGAAAACCAATGTCAATCTTCCTTGTCATCGTGTCGTCTGTCGTCCCAGGCCGAGAGCTCCATACATAATTCACCTATGCAAGATGAGATTATCATGAGAGGGAATGACACCACTTAAATTTTCCTCTTTTGTCTCTTCCCTCTTTCTCTACGTTCTTTCTGTCGTGTCGCCGTCGCCTCTACCTTCATTTTCCCATTTTCCATCGAATCCATTCCGTTAATGTATAGGATCCTGACACACATCTATACATTCACTCTCGATTCATTTCTCTAAATATAAAATACAACATTTACTCCATCCCATTTTATCCATTACCTGTTCACGTTGCCCTGTACCTTGCAGAAAAGGGAGTAAAGGTTGTTCAACTACATCGATACTGTGCTACACTACACCTATGTACATGTAGTTTTAGATTCATCTTGATATTCCAGGAAAATTTTGGAGTAAAAGTACAGGTCTCGAATTTGGAGGTGGCTCGTGTGTTTTTATCTGTAGTCCATAGCCGTATGTATGCGTGTGTGGAGAGTTTGGATGGAGGGATCTCTGAAGTCTGCACGGAAGGAAACAAGTATTATAGAAAAACGGAAATGTAACCACAACATGATCAGAGGGAGTCAGGAAATTCAAAGAGATGAAATGAAATTGAATGCAACATTATTCTTTTCCCCTATTTCTCCTACATGATCTTGTATGAGTGAAATGGGATGGAAGAGGAAGAGGAGGAAGCGTATCAGTTTGAGTTTCTATCTTCATGTTCAATATCTGTGTATTATAGGATAGTGGATATTCCAACACCACCACGTACACACGGGAATGTGTGTATGTGTGTAGAGAGAGAGAGGGAGAGAAAAAAAGAGGTGACTCTCATCTCACATAACGGAGCACTAGCTCAAATAATATTCCTCCTCTTCCTCATTCTCCATTGCACTGTGTGTGTGTGTCTGTGGAGAATCACACTTGTTTTTTAACTATATATTCCTCTTTGGTTGTACTCTCCAGATTTTAAATGTACAGAGTAGAACATACATAGGAATAGAGACGGAGGATAAAGTCAAAAACAATTTACAGGATCACCTGCAACAACAAGACAGCATATTCGATTCGTAGTTAAATTATCTCGAATTTTTTCACATGCTCAAACACAAGGTAGAGTAGAGTGTCAGTGTGTGAGTGTTGTGAGTCCAATTGCACTCGAAGGTACATACAGTACCCGTCCTTTCTGAAAATGTTGAGAGACGGGCCTAGTCTCTCTGGCGTCATAATTTAGATATGTAACCTCATTCTGATAACGGCATGTCTGATTATGTGAATAAATCTGGGAGGTTTACATTTCAAAAGAAAATGGAAACATGAATTTTTATACTTGTGATATGTCAAACAAATAAAAAAAATTTCGTGGTTGTTGTTGTACAACACAACCTACTCAAATCCTATTTTCAATGAGGAAAGAATACCGTAAAAGTTAACTAAAAACCATTGCTCTTTTTTCCTTTTCACAAAATTCAAAGTAAAAAGAAGATCGAAGCAAAACAACGAACAAACACGGTTTAGTTATTTCAAAAATTAAATTTTGAACAAAATGACGTGGTTGTAAATCCAAATTAAATCTATATTAAGGCATGCGCAAAATATAAATACCACTAGTACAATCTCGGGGATTCTAGGAGCTTATGCAAAAAAAATTGGAAAACACTGCATTATGATTATAATTTGTGAACTAAAAAATTGGTGTGTAAAAAAATCTGTAAAAACCAAAACCACAGTATAAAATCTCTTTTCTTTTTAGAGTATCTACTGTACAGAGCCCAGCCCTCATATCACACATTGAGTAGGTCGATGATTGATTAAAATGACACTTTCATCTCTCTCTCTCAGTGTGTGTGTGTGTGTGTGTGCGTTGTAGTATTTGTGGGAGTCAAGGACCTCCTGCAGAAACCTCTGCTCCAGTTGAGAGTACGACAACAACAACAATGCGTCAACCATTCGGATGAACCACATGTTCTCTACATGTGTGTGTTTGTTCAGAAAGGAGTGTAAATTCGCAGAAAAATTACACGCACATGTGTGTGTGTGTGTGGAGGAGAAGGATGAGCGTCGAATGCGGAGATAAAATGGTGCATGCCCTGCTTTAGGCTATTGTGAAAATTCAAATTTTAATTTGAGGGAGGAGGAAAAAAAAGTTTGTGCGAGTACACAGTTTTCATTTGAGTTTCCACTTCTGGTTTTGACTTTTGCTCCTCAACTCCTTTCCCATTGCATCACAAAAAAATGTTCAACATGTAGGAGAAAACGGAGAGAGAGGGTCGAAGCGACTCGGCTCAGCTCTGAGAATGATGACGAGAACTATGAGAGCGAGGAGAAAGAGATGAAGCTGGGGGAAGCAACAAGGAAAGCTAGGCTGTGTATGGACGACATAAAAACGAAGAGATAGAGTTAAAGGACATTGTATAGTGTATGTACAGTAGAAAATAAATAGGAGAGAGAGAGAGAGTTGGTGCTGGAATATGGCGACACGCTGAACGCGTATTAATGACATTTATACAGGGAAGAGACAGTCAGATATAGGGCTGCGAAACCCCTTGTAAGTGGAGTAGAACGGTTCTGTATGTCAGTTGGAGAGTTTTATGCTCTCACTTTTATGGACTGCGAACAAGAAAATATAAAGGGAACATATAAATCGCTAAATGGAGAATGATGTCCTGTTCGTCTCATGCAAAATCGTAAAAAAAATAAAATTGAAGATCCTCTCCCTCCGTCCCTCCCTCCCTCCTCATCTAACTCTCTCTCTCTCTCTCTCTCTACACACACACAAAGTGAAAGGCTGGGAAAGAAAGTTGTCTTCCTCATTTACTTTGTGTGTGTGTGTTGATTTTTTCGTGTAGGACAAAAAAGGACCTCGTTAAATTAACTATGTACAAGTTTTGCCAAAGAAGAGTAGGGAAGTGACATGGGGAGATTAAATTGTCATTAATACGTGTGAAGAATAATTTACTTCTTAAATTGGAACAAACATGTAGACAATTTGAAGGATGACCTTTTCATCCTACTGGATGAAAATAAAATTGCTTTTATGTAAAGGCGACTTAAATTTTGGGATAATTTGTCAATTTTGAACAGCCAAGGTCAACTAGTATTTGAAGACAATTAATCAAGATTACGGAAAAAGCACATGTCATTTTTGTTTTATAAAATGACATGTGCATTTTTTTTTAAAAAAAAAGAAAATTTGCAAGATAAATATACTTTTCATAAATTCACAGAATAAAAACTGAAACCCTAGTAGCGATTTCTCCAAAATTCTGCGAAATTTCCTTGAGGCATTCTGGGAAATTAAGCATATGCATTACTGGGCGAAGTAAACAAATTAAGAAAGTATAGCTATCGTTTGTACATACTACATACTTGAAAGTCATATATTAATTATCCTAATTGAATTCCAGGTTAAAATAAATCTTGCCGAAACCTTTCTAGTCTCGTCTCATCTCTCGCGTCTGTCCCTCTTAGTCACTTTTTCATTTTGTTGAGTGAGAGGATTTTGTGCTGATTCTGAAAATTTTTCAGTGAAAAACTAATCTGTCTCTCTTTCTCGCTTGGCGGTCCCCACACTTTAGCAGTACAAGAGGTGTAGTGACAGGTTCTAGGTGTAAGGACGAAGCCTCCACTTTGACAGTCAAAGGGAAAGCTCTAATATAATTGGACGTGGAACACATTCTATGCGAGAGTGTGTTGTGTATGAAGGAGAAAGTGAGTGTTTGCTTTTGCACGCAATAGAAAGTACACTTCACACAATGGAATGTGCGTCAGCATTGTTAACGTCCCTCGTATTGTACATACTTTTCAATAAATATTAAATGATGGTCTCACAACCACCCCCTCCTCCTGTTCAGAAGCCAAGCATCATCTTGTGCTAAAATAATAAAATCTCTACATTATTATTATTAACACATTTCTCTGTCCCTCAAAAGACAAAAACTGGTCTCCTCTTCTCCTTCTCCTTCTTGAACTTTAACTAATTGTAATTTTCACTTTAAATTCTAGCGGGAGGATAAAAAGGAGGAGATTAATCTCCTCCTCCTTGACTGATGACCCACCCCACAAACCATTTACATTTTAAAAAATAAAAATGTTAGACTAAGTGTCTTCAAAAAAAGGAGGAGTTGAAGAGGAGGAGAAAACTGGAGAAAGCATAGAAAGTACTTTGGAGAGTGAGAACGAGAAAAATGTCATTTATTTATGAAAGGAACGTTGTAGGCGGGTGTAGATTTAAGTATTTTTATACATTGTCGCCACTTTTCGTGCCGTATCGTGTCAACTCTTTTTTGACCCTGCTTAACAGCCAAAACTGGCCTTGGTTTTAGTGCATGCACAATGTTCTGATTGTTGAATAATTGACACTATCACACACACAATCCGTTTAAAAAGTATGGAATGAGGATTCGTTCTTTAAATAGCATTATTTAGTGCTGAAAAGCGAGGACGGTCATGCTCTGCCAATCCCTTGGTAATAAAAACACACACACAGATAATGGATATGAATGTGTGTGTGCGTGTGCCTGTCTGTAGATTTGCCCCCAGAGTTGAATGAAAAGAAAGTTGTCTAGTTGTTCCTTCCTTTTACCATTCTCGGGTATTTTTTTTTCTGAAACATCCGCCTTCTCTTTTACAGCTTGTTGCGTGTCCATACCATAACTTGGATATACACCATATAATTTTTTGTAGTTGCTAAAGCTGGATAATGGAGTTGTCTCCATGTGTTTTTTTAAATCAATTTTTTGTTGGGTGGGAAAGGGAGAGAGAAAAAAGAGTTGACTACAATATACTTAGTATACGTGTGTGTACAATGGTAGGCGTAAGAGAATCCTCGTTAGACAAATTGTAATGTTATTCCAGTCTGTTCCACTCTGACAGAATAGGAGAGTACACCACCAAAGTAGATCCGAACCCATTACAAAACAGTGTTGTTGTTGATAAACTGTAACTAGGGAACAGCATTGTATTAGCTCTAAGGCAATCGGGGACAAAATTATTGACGACTTTCTACCATTCTCGTTGAGGTGAAAGGGGGGAAACGGGAGATGGGCCGAATGTTCATGACATGCTTCATTATGATTTGTAATATGATTCTCAACTTCCGTTTGGGAGGAGTGTGTAGGAGTAAGCAGACCCAGTTTGCTGGAGGACACACACGAGTGTGTGCGTGTGTGTGAGGGAGGACAAAGAAATCTTCTATTCCTCTATATCTTCTTTGACTTCCTCAATGTCTTTTCCTGTTCCAAAGGATCACACAACTCACAGTGTGTGGGGTGCCATACTTTTTTTCACTCTTTTGATTTTCCTCTTCCGGTGAGGTCATGTCGTGTGGCTGAAGAACAAGGAAACGCTTCCACATATGTGTGTACATGAAAAAACTATGTCCAAATGGCCCCTCTCAACCATTAGGAAGTATTTTGCTCAACCTTGGTAAAACACTTGATTAGGATTTTTGAGCTGAAAAAACATGGATTGTAGAAACAATTTTGTGAGTGTGCGTGGGGGGAGGAGGTGAAAGGTTTTTGCAAAAATTCCTCATTTTTGCAAATTTTGATGGGTTTTACTAGAATCATCCAATTTTTTTGGAGGTCATTCGATTCCTACAGAAAAAAACTGCTTCTGAAATAGTGAGAAATGAGGCGTGAGGCTAGAATATAATGTATGATGTTATGCTCATTGCTTTTAATGTCTCACAAAACCAGTTGCTCAAATGGAGGACATCAGTAAAAAACTAGGGAGACAGAGAGAGAAAGGATATTTCTTAACGGATAGAATTAGTAATTTCTGGGTGATATACAACTTGGGTTGGGAATATCGTAAACCATTCGATATGAGGAAATACTATGAAATATAGATATATATATATTGTGAAAAAACAGAGTAATCTGTTTGCTCTCAAAATGGTTTACAAAGTTATGATGATGATGATGATGCCTATGTGTGTGCACAGGCTTCACTCAGTATTTGTTGTCGCATCCCATGGACTTGAGGAAGAGGAGGGAGGGAGAAAAGAGGAGACGATGGTGATGCGAATGGCTCATAGTTTACGACTCTCTGATTTATGTTATGGCATGATGGGACTTTCAAGGTTTCACAGACGCTTAGCCATGCAATGCAATAGACTAGATTCCTTTTTCCTCCTCTTTTCTCTTCTTCTTCTTCCTCCTCCTCCTCCTCCTCCTCTTCATCCCTTCAGACTCTGTCTCTTGTTGTTGTTGTTGTTAATGTTGGGTGGATGTGGAAGAAACGCGAAGGAAGGAATATATATCTGGAAGAGAGAAAGAGAGAGACAGAGAGAAAGATTTTAAATAAGTTGCTCATGACATGGGATGAGGAAGTGGAGGACACGAGAAGATGTACTAGTACGTCATCGTCAGAGAGAGAAGAAAATCGATGAAAATTAAACTATAGTTTATTTTACTCCCATCTCAGCCCCTTCCCTCTTTGTACTTGGATTTTTGTATAAGACAAAAATTCGGATGGAATGATTCATTTGAGTAAAAATAGATTTATAGTACAATATGAAAAAAGAAATTTTAGAGAGAGAAGAAATTCTAAACCATAATTCTATTTTTGTATTGTTTCTCAGAAGGACCCATAAGGGACTGTTTAGACTGTAAAGAGAGTGCATAATACAATATGCATGTTTGTGTTGTTGGTTTCGTTGGACTTGTAGTTAACTCCTTCAAAATTGAAGGCTAATATAAATTCTATGAAGAAGAACAGTCCAGCCCACATCCAAAATATTCACACATATACACACACCACGCCACACATACACACGTAACACACACAGATGATTTTTTTGCTCAAAGTTTTTAAATGCCAGGCCCCCCTCCTCCTCCCTCAAAAAACAGTCAACAGATTGGAGGAACAGTTAAAAACAAAACATAAAGAGGAGGTGGAGGAGGAAATACAATATACAAAGGATCATAAATTTGACTCTCCGGTGGTTCTCTTCCTAGTCTTCTTCATTTTGCAAAAAAAAATTTGATCTTGAAAAAAATATTGTTGAGACAGGGTGTGGAGCTGTGAAATTCTGGATGGCAGGCCCACTATATTGTATGTAAGATGTACATACAGGCACACACTCTTGAACCATATCATATCACTGTCAACAGGAAAGGAGAAAGACAGAGGTGCATCATAGACTAGGCAGGACACACAACAATTTCAAGACGTACTTAGCATTAAATACAACTACTCTGATTAGACCATGAGATTCCACAGGACACGAGGAGGATGCTGAAAAATTTTTTTAAAGAAGGTTCAAACTTTTTTGTAAACTGTGAGAGTAAAAGGATTTGGACTGGAGAAGGAAATGGAGGGAGGGAATGTGTAGAGTAAAAATAACACGTACTTAAAGGTGGCCCCGTGTAAAAGTAAACTAATTTTACAAGGACGGATAGAGAGAGAGAGAAAGAAAAAAAGAGAAAGAATGCGTGTGTATTATGAATTCATCTGGTTTATCTCTCTTTCTCCCTGTTACTTGAGAAAGGGAGAAAACATGTAGCGAGAGAGGAGAGAGATGGAGGAGGAGGGTGTAATTGAAAAGACGACCCTGTCCTCTGTAATTATTGTGTGTTGAGAGGAAGAGGGAAAGAAATGAAAGGAGGACTGTGCTAATTTTTTCATGAGTCTGCAAACTCTATTGATAGACTTAAAGTGGGACTGAATAGTTTTGGAGGGAAGGAGAACAGAGGAAGAGGGCTAGACTATGGAAGGATAAAGAGAGGAGGGGAGGTTTACAGTGAAGAAATTGAAAAGGAAAAAACTTGAGGGAGGGGAAGAGGGAGAGTGAAGACACTACTGTCAAGACTTGACTACACAAAAGCTCCCCTGGAATTGGTCATTACTCCTACCATGTCTTTCTTGTGTGTACATGCTCCAACTCTGTCGACTAACTTAATGGTGGTTGTGATGATGGTGGTGGTGGTGTGTGTGGGATAGCAGCCCATCTTTTTTTTGAATTGACTGTGGTGTGTGTGTGGTCAAAAAATTTTCTCCTATATTTATCCAAATGTGTTCAATCCGCGTTTCCTTTCACAACAACCCAGAACCAGGAAAACTTTGGCTAAAAGAAAACTCTCTCCCCCTTTCTTTCTCACTGTACAGTAAGAAGACTCGAGGAAAATTTCTCTTAAAAAACTAACTAAAATGGATTAATGGAATGTATGTGTGTGAGATAGAGAGAGAGAGACGTTCTGGTAGTCTCATCGATCATCACATGGAACGATTTCTATGACCCTATGTCCAGGGCTTTTCAGCAAACTTTTTTTCTTCCTTCTTCTTTCACTCTCTCTACTATGATAATATGTACACAGGGTTTGAAGAGGAAAAAATTGGGAGGAAACTCTAACTGACCCTGTCCATATGGAAGGAGTGAGAGTAGATAATATAATCCTGTCTCTCTCTAGCCTTTCTCTGTCTCTCTCTCTCTTCTGTGTTCACTAACAGTCACTATCATCATCACCAAGACAAGAGAGGATTTTCTTTTTTTCTTGGGGCTGGGGGACTAGGCCCGAATCACACAACCAACCGCACACCCAGATGACATAGTAGTAATGAAACTATCATTACATGGAACTCTTTGCTGATTCATCATCCACACCAAAAAAAACTGGTTACTCTCAACATTACAACACACACATACATACTCATGTATATATATATACACACCACAGGCAGATCCAGAAAAAAAGGGAAAAAAACTCTATGAAAATTTCTCACGACTAATCTATCACTATAAAGTATTTTTATCATAGTAAATTACATGTCGCTCTCTTTCTCTCCATCTAATAATTTGCCATCTCGCTTGGCTGCTCTCCTATATCCATTTTCCATATTGTAGTTATCATTAACTGGGAGGAGGAGGGGAATGCTGTTTATTTCGCCGAGCTTATTACGACGTTTCCTGAATCCCTACTTCCCACCATCCTCCACAATCTTCTTCATCCTCCTCCCTCCTCCTCCTCCTATCTTTGTGTCTTGAAGATTGAGCTTCAATTTAGATTTTTTGGGTATGAATCAATCCTTGATAAAAGAAGAGTTCAAAATGATTTCATGTCGTTATACACACATTTCCCTATATTATTTCTTTTCCTTTTTACTCGAAACAGACACACACACGCACGCACATACATTACACTGATGAAGAGAGAGAGTGTGTGTATAGAGGAGGAATTGAAATGGTTCGTTGCGAAGAAAACTTTGCAAAAGGATTCACACACACTCTCTCTTTCTGTCTTTCTCCGGTTTTTGAACATTTGCCAAAAAACATGTTGGTTATTTATTTAGCACTTATTTAGCACACGAATCATGTATGATGGACCTCCTACAGATGTATTAAAAGTCTATGAACTGTAGCATATTTTAGCTATATAATATGAAAGTAGCTATGAAAGCTATTATTATTATTAGTTTTATTCAAGTCAATATGGCCGTTGGCCCCCCGTAGCTTACAAATTGGTTCACAGATGATCAATCATGAAGACTATTATAAATACAAGTAAATACCATCAAATATTTTTCTCTTATCTAAGTATGTAGTAGAAAAAAACTAGATGCATTTGATTAAAAATTACATGATCTACCTATGCTATCCTTGACTTTGGGCGGCATTCCATCAAACTTTCCGGTCTGACAAAAAAATCAGGTCAAATTTCTAGAGAAATAGTGACCTCGTACGAGTTGGTGTCTCTTGAGGTGAGTTATCTTCGTATATTATTTAATTCTACTTTGTGTACAATCATTTTTTGAGTGTGTCATTGTGTTTTTCATCAATTATTTTGTCTTTCTCTCATGACATATTTTTTTCGTTTGTATTCGCATAATAGGATGAGACGGAGGAAAACTTGGTCGAATTGTGCGATTTAGTAGACTGCGAAGAGACAGAGGATGACCCTCCAGACGAGAAGTATTGTGAGGAGGAATCAAAAATATGTGACTTCTGTGAATATGCTGTCAACTCCTATAAACATGTCGTAAGTATTTTCGTTTAGAATTACAGTATGAACGTCGTTTTTTTCTTTTATATTTTATGTATTTACATTTTATCTCTCTGTGTAGGAGCGAGTCTTTATCGACAAAATTAATAGGCACACACCTAGTACCAATGGAATTTTGTAAGAATTATTTGAATATACTAATTCAAACACGTAGTAAATGAAGTGATAATTTAAAAAAACATTCTCTCTTTCTTTCAATTTGGATATATAGGAAAGGAGTATTATTTTCATCGTGTGTTTTGTAAAAACGCCATTTCTTTCCAATAATCCTAACACGTCTATAGCTCGACTACATGTCATGGATGAAGTTGGAGTGGGAATTCGTATATCAATGTTATATGATGACTTGAACGAGGTTAAAGAGCAATGGTAAATATTTAAAGTAAGTGTAATGTACAGTACACACACATGATAGTACAATGCAATTTGTCAAATGCCCTGACTACATGTCTCTCTCTCTCTGTTTTTAATTTTTGAAGGAAGGGGAGACTTATGCCATGTTTAATCCTCGTCGACGAAAATCGGATGTTCGTTTCAATGCATTTTCTCATGAGTCGGAAGTATTTTGTCCATGGAATAACAAAAGTCGAGAAGTATGAGGGTCCTCCAATTATTTTCCCATCCGAGCAGCCAATTAACATTAAGCCATTGGCAAGCGTTGGTGACGATGGTTCATCATGTTGTATAGGTAAATACACTTTTTTTAAAAAACTTATTAGTTGACTAAACAACAATCTCATTTTGTAATAAATCTCTCGCCCTCTCGCTTCCACAGACATTGGTGGAATTGTTGTCGAGATCGGTAAACAAAGAAACTTTAGAGCAAGAGATGGACTTAATCATCGTTGTTGCAGTTTCACCATTGTTGATGCATCCTATACTAAGGTGCAACAACAATTATTTTCATTACTATTGACAATTATGTATCTCCTTCATTTTTCTAAATTATTAGTAAATTCCGTTTATATATTTAATAGCTGACTTTAGCTGTCTTTGACTCGATGTTGGACGACTTACTACAAATTTTTGGAACTCAGCTTAAACCAGTTTTGGTTGTGCAGGGACTCAAAATTCGGGTGGTATTTTGGTCTGGTCGCATTTACCCTACACTCTTAAGGTGTTGTGATTTTAAGGTAAACTTTCATATTTAAATGTCATTCAAACAGAGAGAGAGAGAATTCTAATATTTTCATTGTATTAGGTTGAACCAAAGCTACATGCGGCCGTCTCAATTCGTAAATGGTGGGATGATTTAGGCTCTGCTATGTGGCCTGGGGGTTTTGACTTGTTACCTAACAAAGTAGCTGTAGGTATGTAGTATATATATATATACATATGTATGAGATTATTATTATTAGAGAGGTTGCGTTTTGTCGAAACTCAGGTTCAGATTGGATAAATGACACGTGATCTAATGTTAAGTGAATGGAGCCACGTGACATTTATCTTATCTGAACCTCTTTTTCAGAAAAACGCAACCTCTCTATTATTTATCCTCCTCATACATACATGTATATTTTTTCGCATTATTATTATTATGCTATTTGCAGCTCCTGTTCAAAAACTTGAGGATGCCATGAATTTCTATTTAGAAAATAAGGGTCAAGATGGTGTAACACAAGAGTCGGTTGGGAGAATTTCTGGTGTCAGACCATGGATGTTGTCATCCTTTCTCATTTCTAATGGACATCGCTCCCGTCCTTATGCTCCTCATTATGAAAATCCACAATTAGTCAAGAAAGCAATGAGGGACTTTGAACAGGCTCTAAAGAAAAATCCCAATTTAACATTGAGAGAGTTCACAGCTACCATTCCAGGACTGAGCTATAATGCGATTTCACAAGAAAGAAGTCGAGAGGGTGTCTCAAGATCCTGACAAGACAAAAAAGGCTGTGATGATCTACTACAATCAAGAGCCTTCATCTTCCGGTAAAAAGAAGGAAACGCAACAGCAAGTTGCTAGTGCGATAAATAAGACACAGGCAGCCACTTCTTCTATGGCACACAAATTAGGCCTAAGTCAGACGCAGAATCAAAAGCCATTTCAAGTCTTTGAGTACGCTCATCTGAGAAACTGTACCATACCCGAAGCGTATCGAGCACTTAAAGTTGGGAACACAACCGTTGACAAAGCCATTCGGAATAACGCTGCTTCGGTTCAGCAATTTGTTGAGAAACATGGACAAGCAGGTTATGATGCTATATTAGTGAGACGAGGCTACAAGTAATTTTTTTCACTTTTTACTACAAATTATACTTTTGTACATGAGGTTAAATTTCTAATAATTAATAATTTTTTAATATTAATTTAGAGCGGGCAGGCGTCGTATGACACCTCAAGTCAATAAAAACCCGCAGTCTATCATACAGGTTATGACGACAAAAAAACCAAAAGTAAGCTTTCTCACTCTCTCTCTTTCAATTTCATCCTAGTTCTAAGTTTTACAAAATATAGTAAACAATCTTTCTGTTTTCTAATGTTATAGCAGCTAACAAAAAGAAACAGGGTGGAGGTGGTAGGTAACTTTGAAACTTCGAACGAGTCGTTTCCAGATGACGAAAGCTCATCATCTGACGATTGATCTTGGACTGTTTTGACGTTGATTTCTAAATGTACTTTTGTTAATGTGGTTGCTAATGTTTCACATGTTTGTGTAATACTATTTATATATCAGCTAGATTTTGCTACGCTTAGATTAAAAGGAGGACTAGGATTATGTTTAATAAATTTCATAAGACTGTCTTATATAGTCTAAGGAAAACACAACCAAGATAAGTGAATTATAATGTAGTACGTACAGTACAAATTGATGCAGAATTCTGTATACTTGAGAGAGCAACCTTCACTCAAATCCTGCGTTCAATATTCGCCGTCAGATCCTGCGTTCCATATTTCCTCCACATTTCCCCATAACATGTGAAAAATAAAACGTGAGTAACATTGTGTGTGTGTGTGTGTGTGTACTGTGTACACACTGTGTAATGTACTTGTTGTGATCATTATTTAACATAAAAATTTTCTCATAATGATGATGGTATACAAGGGAAAAACATTTAAATAAAGTCCCAAAATCCTTTTATACTGAGTACAACAATTTCTAAAACAAATGTGTACAGGAGGTAGTCGAGAAACATTTGGAGAGAGAGAGGGAAAGTCATAATTATTAGGATAATCAGGATAATGGTACCTAGCCATTTTATTTGTATTCTTTCGCTAACGGAGCATAAAATAAAATTCAATATACAAGACAAATAAAGCGTGGAAATTTCTTAAGGCCTCAGTTCTTCTTCCTTTATATTGTATATGTAAACTGTGCATTAGGAGGAATTTCGGGTAGCGAATAATTTGAGATTTATCACTCTAAATTTTGAAAATGCTTTCAAATTCCCGTGAGTGTGTTTGTGTGAGGAAGAAATCCTGTCCTGTGAAATAGGACTAAGACGGTGGCCTGTACAAATGTAGCGTAAAATTTTGGCAAAAGAACAACAACGAAAAAGTGAAGACTTGTTATGCTGGGAAGTTTTTCAGAGTAGCTAACATTACGACGATTGTTACTCCGTGTTAGAGTTTGGGATTTCAGCGATAAATTTCGACAATTAGTTGATAAATAAAAAGGAAATTGAAAGGGAGGGGAGGGGAGGGGGAGAAAAAAGGAGATTTGGGAAAAATGGAGGTGGAGACAATTTTAGATGTTCTATTCAACTCAAAGTGCCTACAAAGGGGGAAAGGAAGAAGAAGAGGTTTATACGAGTTGAATGAAAAAAATAAATAGATCTTCATTGGATCTAAGTGCGGCAGGAGATAAAAAGGCCACCTGTGGTTGTGGTCTATATAATTTAGAGTCAAATATTCTGCCAACTTTTTTCTTTCCCCTCCGGAGGAGGAGGAGGAGAGAAAGATTGTGTGTTTTCAAAACGACCTGAAAATAATTGCATGAACCGTGACATACCCTACGCGACAATTTGTTACCAGTCTCCTCTGCCTTACTTCTTGTATGACTGTGTATTCTATCCTTCTATTCTACATGATCACCACATCTGTACAAATATACTAATAAATGTAGTATGGATTCCTGAGTGTGAGAAACATGAAAAAATACCAACATTTTTGTGCAATGATCCCTTCTCCTCCCAAAATTACACAGACTAACATCCGTTCATTACTTGGTTCACTATTTGTCAGCATCTTTAATTTTTGAAATTAATCTACTATCTGAATTTAATAAGAGCGAGATAACATGTTGATTCAATCATTTTGTTACTTAATAACGACCAATTGCTATACAATTATTATTGTGCTTCTTAATGTACTCCCATTTAAAGATTCATGCAAAAAAATCCTGTCGCCTCCTCCTCCTCCTCTAATGCCTTTGTGTACACAAGGAAGACACATTACATGTGTGTGTGTCTTGAGTCTGGTTGTCGTAAAAAACATCCCTTTTAACTTAATTCTTAATGATCATCCGAACAAAATGGTACAGTCGTTTTGTAACATGTAACGAGCACTGACAGATAATTGCCTTTACTTGTCATGGAGTGACGCATTAATGTCGCAAATAATCGATGTTCCTCAACCAACACACAAGGAACATAGACAAAAAAATTAATTAGAAAATTACAACTTTGAGGATGAATCACTTCATTTGGATGGATGAACATTTATAGCTATAGTAGTATACAGCCTGAGAGACGGGAGAGGGAACAAAAAATAATTACAGGGCTTGAATGACTGAAGCCAAACATGTTCTACGACGTTACGATACGATACGACGATGGGGCAATGAACGAGAATTATTATTATTATAACAGTGATTTCCATGTACAGGGTGACAAATAACCTTTGACCCCCTACCCACAGCCAACAGGGGTCATGTCATCAAAAATGTAAAAGTGCAGTTTTGTAGCCCTTTCGATTCTGC
>WJFB01001058.1:0-38566 GCA_009870185.1 Pygmarrhopalites habei
CCCCCCCCCCCCCCCCATTCTATTATGTACATATATCATACAGATAAATAAACACAGACATCATGGTATCATGGTATACCTATGGTGTCTGTGTTGTAGATAAAAAAATGGAAATGAAATGAAAAGATGATCTTACCCGATTTTCCATTAATATCTTTGGCCTTTAGATTTCTCGCTTTGATTGGAAAAAAATGATAGGAAAAAAGACACGTCAACTTTACATGTAAAATGGAGCTTGTATAATGTCTCTCATTCATGTACCGTACTCATCCCAAGGGAACCCTCTTGTCTTGCATAAGCAACTCAGGGAATTTACTATTCCCTCAGATGTTATCCATCTCAACGTAGTTAAATGTATTAGAAGGATTCCACCACAAAAAACTTTCTTCTCCACGTAACTTTGTTAAAATTATATAAAAAAACTTCTGGTGGATTCCCATTGAAATTAATACGGTAGATAAAAAGAGAGTTTCTGTACACAGAGAAAGAGAGAAAAAATTTTTTTGTACCTTTGAGAAGAGTCAACGTTAATGTGGAATTTGTTGGGTGGTAGCACAGGGACACTAGTAGCTCTCCACATTTGTCTTTTGCTGGTGGTTTCAATGCTTTCCAAAATGAGGGTTTCTCCGAAAAATCCACCTGAAATCCATCCAATTCATTCATTCAGTCTGACTATATAAAAGCGGAAGAGGAGGCTTGTGTGCGTGTGTGGTTGTGGCTGCTCTCTTTTCATGGAAAAAGATGGGAGACGAAAGTGAGGAGGAGGAAAAGAGGGGCTGGAGAGAGATAGATCGTCACACTTTTGGATCCAACACACAAAGATGGAGAGAATGGATTGCTATCTTAGTTCTCTGGTATGGTAACCCTAAACTGTGAGAGCGTGTGTGTGTGTGTGTTTTGTGTGCCTACACAGTACCTACAATTCTTCGCTTGATTGTGAGTCTTCCCCTTGATTGATCTCATTCATCAAAGTGACTGTGAGATAAGGGAGAGAGACAAAGTCTAACTGACAGTTTTACTGAAAACATTGTGGAACTAAGCTCAGGGAAATCCGATGCTGTTCATGGGCTTGGGAAAACATATTTGACTGTTATAGAGCGGAGACGAGACTCCTTTTTTGCATGCCTCAGTCTCCGTTTATTCCTCTATTCCTCCAAAAAATAAATGTGGATGGGAGAAAGTGGAGAGAAAGGAAAGCGAAAAGATAGGAAATTCATGCAACAGGGATTTCGGGAGCACACACACACACAGAGATCCATTGCCCAACCATGTAATGTGGAACATAGATACAGAGAAGAGAAGAGAGAATGTAGGG
Organism: Pygmarrhopalites habei; assembly: GCA_009870185.1. Classification (NCBI taxonomy): domain Eukaryota; kingdom Metazoa; phylum Arthropoda; class Collembola; order Symphypleona; family Arrhopalitidae; genus Pygmarrhopalites; species Pygmarrhopalites habei. The sequence goes on from WJFB01001058.1 coordinate 1,316, forward strand.
GAATCGCTTAAGGCTGAAAGATAGCAAAGGACGAAATAAAAAAGAAAGAAAGATAGATCTTTGTATGCTCTTCACTCCTCTATATGAACACATACGGATGTAGACAAAGGAAAAGTGGAGAGTAGAGAGTAGAGAGCTGAGGCTGGAGAAGAAAAAGAGAGAGAGAGAAAAAGGAGATGGAGGATGGAGGTTTGAAGATGGGGAAGGCTAGAAGAGTCATCGAATAATTTGAATCCCATTGAATTCCCATTTGAAGCTCTCCAAGTGAAGCAGAATCTCGTTGGGGAGAAGGACTCTTGCTTCGTTTATCACTTTCACTTCGCCACTCTCTTTCTCTCTACTCTCCAATGCCTCACTGCCTTCACAGTCTCCAATGTGTGTGTGTGTGTGGTTTATGTGTGTATTTTTGTCGTCTCTCCGTGAGTAGAATTGGGGAGAGAGGGAGAGAGGAAATAGGCTATACTCATGTTATGGTTATGGAGTGTGTATGGTTGTGGGTATAAATGGATAGCTTAGACTAAACTGAAGAGAGGAGGAGGAGGGTACTTGATTGGTTGGTGTGGAAAGAGAGAGAGAGAGAAGGAAGAGTGAGTATGTGTTCATGTTAGTGTGTAAGATGGACAAAATTCTTGATTAATGTACTTGCCACCTCATTTGCTTGATTGCTTATTACTATGACTATGTGGAGACTTTGCCAAGATATATTTTTCCCCATTATATTATCACAAGACGGAGAGATACACAACCACAAAACCACAGAGTGAGTGAGTGTCCTTGTGTAACTCAGACTGTGTCAACCCAACTGCAAGGAATATCATAAAGAGGATAAAAAAAAATTCACCTCCTTCCCTTCTTCAATATTTTATGGATGCGTGAGGGAGAGAATATACTTAAAAATTGTGCCCTATTACTTAATATTGGAGGAGGAAAACCGGTGGTGAGTCAAGGACAGGAAGCAAACAGGATTTGTAATATGTACATTCCGTGCAGGAAAATTTTTGGGGCTGAATCCTTCGTTTCTCATCAACAATATTTCTCTACGAAGGGTATATACAGAGCACACTTAAGGATATGTAAGGTGAACAGTGGGTATATAAAAAACATTTAATTCTCAAAGGACAAATTGAAGGAGAGAAAAGAGGACAATGGGGAATAGTCCTTCCGTTTTTTTGAAACCATTCTATTTTTCGGCCAAATATGTACATGAATTTCTAAAAAGGGTAGACCATAGACTGTGAGGACAGAATAGGTGATCACATATTTGTGAAGATGAGAAGGGCAGAGGACAGTAGAGGATTGGTGAAAAGGGGACTAAAGATCTGGGAAAGAAACGAGAGATGATGACAATTGAGGGGGAAAAGAAAGAGAACGAGAGAATAAAAGAATTACCTGACACAGCGGAAGGAAGATTTCTCCAATGGAATCATCTCGAGAGAAACGGTCATAGTCGAATACATGTAAATGTAAAACTCGACTTTGGAGCTTCTGAATAGGAAAACCTGGAAAGAAAGAAAAGTACAAAAAATTTTTTATACATATTTTTTCTGTGTGTGTCTGTGTTATCATTATATTTTTGTATAGTGTCTCCACGTCTTTCGCCTTCACTATCGCCATCATGATGGGATACAACGAGAGAGAGAGAGAGAGAAAGGAAACAGGGCGCGCGATAAACTTTATGGGCAAATGGGGTTTGTGAAAATGACTTGGATGTACTCTAAGCTATAAGCATTAGGCATACATAAATAAAATTTGCATTATTTTCTCAAAACTTCTTTTCTACACCCACCCCTCCTCCTCCTCCTCCTCATCCTCCCATCTCATCTTCCTCCTTTTCCCTAGCCTCCTCCAATCCAAAGAGAAAGGAGAATGAGGAAGCTAGAGAGGGAACGGGAGGGGGACAAAAAGAGGAGGGGGAGGGAGGGGGGTTTATTGGGACGACAAAGTCTAAACTCATATTAATAGTCTAATATTCTGTGGAACTCTTTTTATACAGTCAAAGATACGACGGGAAAGTCAAGGAAGGGGAAAGCATGGAGAAAGTTTCTCATGTCATAATTTCTCATGGAGATGCAGTGCACTGTGAGGGAGAGATAGAGAAAGAGGAGGGAGAGGAATGCGCTGGACTGAAAGGAACACACACACACACAGGGAGAAAGAGAGACAGGGAAAGATTCATGATCACATTGGCTCCTTGTCGCAAATCACTTTGAGCAAAAGTAGAAAGTCTGTCTGTCGGTGGTGGTGGTGGTGGGGTGTATGGGGGGGTGAGCTTTACGATTCCACACATTCACACACACACACCCAGACTTCATACACAATGTTCTCAAATAAAGTCCTTAAACAAGAGATTGGGCGGGGGGAGAGAGATGGAGAGAGAAAGATAGCTTGACTAGAGAGGAGGAGGGAGGCTGTTGACTATAATGCAGTCTGAAACTGACATTGAACTAAAAACTCTATAGTATCAATCTACCCCCAATAAGTTGATGGCGTCGACTTTTCCCTTCTTTTCCTCCCTCCAGTAATCTTCTGTTAAAGGCGTTAACTATGAGACTTTTTTTTCCTGGCAAAGCTGCCAAGACAGAAGAAGAAAGTAAGGGAAAGGCAAGAAGCAAGACAAGGGATAAAAGTCACAGGGCCTTGAACACTTGCTCAAGTATGAAGGAGGATGTGTGGATTTGTGCATGTATGTGTGGATGTGTGTGTGTGTGGGAATATGGAATTTGGGATGGAAAGGCTCAACTCGTTGATGCATTTCGTTTTTCTTTATTCGTATTTGCCCTCTCTTCTCTTTCTTTGTTTTTTGGACTTTGGACTTTCTCTCTCTCTCTCTTCTGTATCTGTGGGAGAGTGTGTGACTTTGAATGTGTTTGGAATTTTGGAGTTTGAGAACGACACGGTTCACATCTCGAAAATGCAGTGCAATTTGATGCTCACTTTGGTTCCCATCTCATCCACCACTACCACGACCCCCTCCCCCAATTCCCCTCTTGGTTAGGATTGTCCGCTCTTCTTCTCCATTGTGTATGCATACATGAGATACAAAAAGAGAGAGAGAGAAGAAGGACTGGGGGGGATCACCGCAGAGGACTCTGAACACATAAAGAGGACACGAACACGAGAGAACGAGGAGGAGGAGAACGATTAGGTTGAACGTACATGGAATGTATAAGGGGCAACGCTTTCGAATATGAAACTCTCTCATCTCGTCATGTGTTTATACTTGTAGCTATAGAAATTCCCTTGGTTTCTCCAACCTCCCTCTCTCATTTTGTCAGTCCCATCGTCGTTGGTTTAGTTTCTGTTTGAAAATTAAAACGTGGACTGAAACAAGCCGAGAGTATTGCAGAGAGAAAGAGAAAGCATAGATGATAAGTTGAGTCTTTTCTGCGGCAACACAGCAGTATTATTACAAAAATTATATGCTTAATCTACTTTTTTGATAGGGTAAACAGAAAAACATGTAGAACTCAGAAAGAGAGAGGGAGAAAGACCATGGCTGTGACTCTACGTTTCGGAGAAAGAGAGAGAGAGAGAGAGAGAGAGAGAAAGCAGTCTGGATTCTCATTACAGCTATTATATACATATATGTACGAGCTTTCTCCTTCTTCATGTCTTTCCCTCCTTTCTGCCTCTCCTCCTCCTTTAAAAACAGCGAGTATAAGATTATGCGGCCAGTCGTGTGTGTGTGTGTGTGAAACAGCAGCATTCGCAGCAGAATTCCTTGGGTTTTGAAGGTACTTCTCTCTCTCTGCAATGCCGTTTGGTTGTGTACGACTCATGTAGTGAGAAATAATCCAATTATCTCCATCAAGGAAAGGGAAGGGAGGGAGAGAGAGCAGGAAGGAAAAAAAACTTTTTCATTAAATGTCAGCCACAAAAGAGAGAGAGGAGGGATGGAGGGAAGGGGGAAACATCTAGCTGGAGCAGACATCTTATTTTCTACAAAATGGTGGACAGGCGGACGGTAAACAGAAAAGGGAGGAGGAAAAAATAAAGAGGAAGGTGAGTTGTCTGGGAATGAGTTTGTAATATGGTCTTAAGTACATTGCAGACAGACAAAACGAAATAATATGTTTGTATAGAAATGGAGAGAAACAGGAGGGGAGGATGAAGGGGTCAGCTAAGGTAACGTCCATAGGTTAGGCCGCCCATTGGGATTAAATAATAATAATAATAATGGCAGGTCTGTTGTTGTTTTTGCTGTTACTGCTGCTGCTGCTGTTGTTGTTGTTCCTATCCCTGCCTCTACCCCGCTTTCTCCCATATGTATAACTGTGCTTTCAATTGCTCTCACTCTTTAATTCCTTTGTCAATCATCATAGTCATTGAGAGGGGAATGGAAAGAGCAAAAATAAAAAAAAGAGAATTTGTTTTCCCAACAGAAAAAAAGTCGCAACACGGAAAAAGAGAGAAAAAAAAGTTTCTTTCCCTTTTTCTTTCTCCTCTTCTTTTCTCTCTTCCTCATTTTTTCTTTCTCTCCCAAACTCCCAGACTCCAGCACATGTAGAAACTCCCAAAGTGTGAGTGCCTTTTCTCTTTCTTTCTTTTTTAACAAAAAGAGAAAGCGAGAGAAAGGGAAGAGGAGGGAATAGCTGCCATAGCTTGGTTTAGTTGCACATGAAAATCATTCACTCACTCAAGATGCATCTTGGGAGTGTCTGTATATTGTTTTTGGAAGCATCTTGAGTCGTTTTATATGCAAAACATTTTTTTGTCTGGGAAAGAGAGAAAGTGAGGCGGTGGGGATGAGATGGGGATAGAGAGAGAGAAAGTCTTGTGTTTTATATTATACCTTGAACTGAATTTATTTGAGACACTACACAACTTGTACATGTTTATAAGTATAGAAGATAAGGAAAAAAAAGAGTATTGTTCTTACCCTCGAAATATAAAACTTCATTCCATCTTGGATTCAGAGTACGCCTTTTAATCTTCGTCTCGAGTCTGTGCTTCTTGTCAGGTAGGAGTGTGACGCGAACATAAGGGTCCGAAGTTCCTGGAGAAATAGAGAGAAAAAAAAGAGAACGAGGTGAGAAGAATGAAAGAGGATCGAATGGAGATTCAGATACACACACACACACACACCTTCACTCTACTCTGGTCTTAGCTTTGAATAGTGTGAAATATTACTTTACTTTAGTTTTTTGCTCCATTCCGTATTTTATGGTATTATGTCAGGGCGTTTGTGTGGAGGAGGGAGAGAACTATTTATAATTTATGGCATTTTGTGTCAGGAGGCAAGATTATTCTGTCTGTGCTCTCCTAAAAATGTGATGGTACATTTCATTTGACGATTGTTTAAATCATGTCTTTTGTCTGATACAAATAAAATAAATTTGGAGTAAAAGTTACTCTAATATTCAATCGAAAAAGTTTGACTCATAACATAAATCAATTTAATACATAGGTATAATTACAGTACAGTACATATTGTGTCTAAATATAGCACTGCACTCTCTCTCCCTCCCTCCCTCCTCCCGTCCACCAAAACTTTTTGTTTCCAAAATATTCTATTATAAACAAAATCCTTTCAAGATCATCTTGAATCGTCAAACTTGTAAATTTATCTTTTCACAACAAAATGCAGGACTGAAAGTTTTTTTTTTCCTTCTGTAGGTTAAAATTGATTTTTATAAAATTCCAGAAAATCAATAAGGTAAAATATTTTGTTAGTAGCCTGGCGTACTCACACTCACAGTAGATCAATTTATTTAACAAAATTCTTTGAATTTTTCAAAAAAAAAACTTGAAAAATATTCTTCCGCTGACACCCGTGTATGTAGTATGAGAGATTACTAAACATTTCTCCAACCAAATACCGTATTTTCTTGGATTCTACATCCTCCAAAATTGTATTGTACCAAAATAAAACGAAGGGGATGTCAGAACAGTGTAACAATAGTGGACAATACGGCATGTCCCACACAGGCGGACTCAGAACACGTCTGGAAATGTTCATTTTGTGAAATTTTGAGTGGCTCTGTAGAAGATTTAGGAGGAAGAGCACTTCAAAATAATTTTGGAGGATGAAAAACGTCACCATAAAGAAGATTGATCTGAGTCATGCTCTCCCAACTCATATGTATCTTGTCATTCTCTATTCCATTTCCCTCCCCCTAAAATGTCCCTCTCCGCCCACCCACCCTCCCTCCATAGCTCATGTTCAATTTGTCAACGAAAGGGAGGGGAAAGAAAAAGAGTTGATTAAATGTTAATTAAAGATTAATAATCATGACGGAGGAGGAGGAGCGGGATTTTGTAATTTAGTCGACGTTTAAAGTAGTTGTTGCTCAATTAATACACTAGGAAACTTGTAAAATCAATGAGAGAGCAAATGGTCTCTCTCTCTCCCACACACACACACACACACTCTTCAAAAGTTCATTGCAAATTTTTTCCCTTTGATTACTTCATTATCCTCCTCTATTAACTCGTTGAATGTCTCCTCCAGTGTTTTATGCAGTAATACACTTTCCTAATCCTTGGACCCTTGTAACATACAAAATTTATGTGTGTCCCCCTCCCCTTCCAAGAATACTCCAAGAACACACGCACGCACAGGCTCATACATGGACTTGTAAAATACTTTGAGCTGAGAGTGTTTCCTATGAAAATTAATTAAAATCTTTTACCTGAAATGTCTTTTGCAGGTAGATCCTTGCCCTGTGGACCATAAATAAGAGAATGAAAGTTTGTACATGTATAGAACATCATGAGTCACAAAGATTTGTGATTCAGTAGTCGACACACACATTCATCAGACAAAGGAGGGCTAAGGATTTCCAGTTAAAAAACGAACACTTCACCAAAAACTCGTATGTGAAATAGAAGGGAGGGTTAGATAATTGAAAAGAGAAGAGAGTCGAAATTTAATATTAAAAATAGTGAGACATACTTCAAAGGATCAAATGGGGTAAAAAGGCATGAAATTCAAGTTTAAAAAGTTGTGAAAATTCTACATATTACATCATTTTCGTCCCACACGGTCGCACACACGTACACACACACACACACACACTGGGTTACATCAAATGTACACTGTACGTGGTTACATGTCAGTGACTTAATGTCACATATAAAAGAGTACAGGCAATGTGAATCAGATATTAAAAAATGATTTAGAAAAAAAATAATTCATCATCAACTTTGTCCTTAATTAATGATGAAAGGAGAATGAAATTACCTGAATAATTTTCAAGATGAGGGTCATACTTTCAAAGTCATACTCGAGACTAAAGTTGATCTGTCCCACAGAGTCGGTGGACTCGGTATTATCAATGTACATGTCGACCAGGGATATTGATCTGTTCTGCCAAAATGCCATCTAAGGGAGAGAGAAAGAGAAAGGAAAAAAATAGAGAAAGAGAAATCAAAATTACGAGTCAACATCAAAGACAGAGATAAATTGAGATGGACACAGAGTAGCCAAGTGATCGTTCGTGAAGGGAAGGAAAGGAGAAAGATATATACATAGCGAGAGAGAGATAGAGAAAGAGCCAGAAAAAGAATGACAAGTCAAGGAGTTGGCCCTACTCTCTAAGAGCTTCTTTTACTTGTCCGGTAAATATCACTTTATTAAATCGTCTTTCAAGCGTATCCACCAAAAAAAATAAATTCTGTGTGTACATTTATACACATACGGAGGGCACACATTACAAAGCAAAAAAATGGAGGAGCGATGGAGAAATCGTCCTGGTCATTCTGTCTTGTGAGTTTTTTTTACCGATGGGGGAGAGAGTGTAACAAGGATAGAGAGACCAGAGTCCGAGTCTCTCTCTCTCTCTGACAGATTTCTTTCAAGGAGGTACCCAACCAATAAATAAAGCATCTTATTGCTCTTTGCTTTTCTATCGAAATGAATAAAAAATGTAAGAGAGGAGGTCGGGAGAGGAGTATCATGGAGGAGAACAAACAAAAGGAGAGATGAGAGAAAAAATTGGCTATAATCTGCTATCCTTATTCTACTAGACTACATCCTCATACAAAGAGAGAAAGGAGGATAGTGAAAGTGGGGCTGCTATTTAAGGACACTACGTAGGTATACAGAGTATAAAGAAGTGAGGACATGGCAGGAGACAAAAAAGAGAGGATGAGGTTTTCGGATCGAAAAGGCCAAGTTGATGTTGATGAGTGTGACAGGATAGGACAGGACAAGAATTAATGTATATTGAGGCTTACTCCGGACAACGACACACACGCTCAAAGGGAAGTAGAGACAATGTTCTTATCCCTCTCAATATATCCCTCTATAAATATATATTTAGCTCAGTATATAAATGTGTGTTTTTATGAGGGAGGTATTAATGGGACCCTTCCGTCCCAATTGTCCGAAATTGGTGTACATACAAGGTATAGTTGATTACAGAGAGAGAAAATATTATTTATTAATTAAAGGAGGACAAACATATTTAGGATTTATAGATGGGGTACGAGGAGTAGAATGAAATTGAGAATGCATAGTGACACGTGTGTGTATTTTGAACTCACGGCAGGATGTTGATCTTGTTTGACATTTTGTAAGGATTTGTTTTGGACTGGAGGTGTCTTCGCATCTGGTGTGATGGTACCACCCGCGGAATTTCCTGGTGATCCTTTACTAGACCCAGCCGTCCTTTTTTCAAAATTAATTGAAATATTCGCATTAAAATTACTTCTCACCAAAAAACCATCCACCCCTCCTCAGTTCATTACCACTTTTGTAAAAAAATAAAGTTCACATCCATCAACCACAGTCATAATATACACGTGAGTAATGTGAGGAGAGTATGAGTATATACATACATCAATCACAATTAATTATTATTATAGGATAGAGGAAAATTATGTAGACCTCAAAATAAAAAAAAGTTTTAAAAAAAATTCCACTTATTAAAAAAATCTTTTTTTTCTCTTCAAATTAGGGCTATATCAAAAATACACATGTAATACACAGAGTTGAACATATCAATATCAATGGTGGTCAGTCTACAGGGTTGTGCGGTTTTGAATATAACACATTTTTTGAGAGAGATGGATAGATAGAGAGAGAGAGAGAATTTGACATGCATCGACCAGAATTGTACTCATAAATATATCACAATAAATTTGATACGGCTAGTTTTGATTGGTTCACAGCTATTACAGTGCATTTCCGTGTTTGACGTCGAGTGAGAGAGAACAGTACAGTACAGTTAACGAATATTACACTTGCATATAATCATCTCAGTTGACTACACATCATCATGACACAATATACGATACGAATATGTATTTATATAGATTTTTATAGGATATATATACACGTTATAAAGTAGTTGTCAAAATTTATTTCATATGCTTTGGATATACAATGGATAATAGGCTTGTCAGTCACTGCGAGAGAGAGAGAGAGAGAAAAGTACGTTCACCAACATTACATCATAGAGAGAGAGAGAGAGTAGAAGAAGAGAGAGAATATGTCACACAATTAAAGAGAGAGAGATTGATAGAGAGACACACACACCGAGATGGAATATATTATAGTTTTACACTTAAGATAATGGATAGATTCTACACACTCGGAACACCCCAGCAAAAAGTTTCAACTGAAACGGGCAGCAAGAGGTAGAGAGAGAGAGTCAAAAAAGAACGATAGAGATAGACACAAATTGAACACACACACAATACATGAGAGACTCGGGTGAAGTAAAAGAGAGAGAAGAAAAAAAAGAAACCTGAGTTAGTGAGTGGTTGGTTGAGGGGGTGTAGAAATAGAGCAAGTGAGTGAGTGTTAATCAATTAACAAAGACAAATTGAAAGAGACCAGTGCAAGTGAGACACACACAGCACAGCACACACACACACACGCAGTGATAGATAGCTTGAAAGATAGGGGCTGCAAAAAGTACAGAGACAGAGTGAGTGTGTGTGTTTTAGCACTGTAAAAATGAACAAAGATGAAACCACATGAAAAAGAGAAAGAGCTGATTGTGGTGGTCAGCAAATGCCATTGCAGACAGTCAAAAAAAAATTCCGGCCTCTCCACTAGACCATAAAGATAAAAGTGTATATATGGAGATAGAGAGAGAAGATGGGAAAGAGAAAACTAGTTTGTCTACTCTACACAGGGGCAGACATTGGCCTGTCGAGAATGGGTTAAATATTATGCGGGTCATATACATAGGAAGAAAGATAGAGAGAAAAGAGAGAGAGAGAAAGGCCCACATGCTGCATAGATGACGGAAGAAGAGAGAAAGAGAGGGCCAGATGGGGGACAGCTCTCCACTCACCAATGGGATCCTTTAAGGGATTTATGAGTTCAATAGAAAAACACAATATGACGTCCTATGTGATTACACTCTCAGCTATGCAATCCACTAACTATCCATTTTTCACACACACACACACACACACACACACACACACACACACACACACTGTAAACATACAGTAGGGATGCCATGGAGAGGGAGGATGTACAGGAGAGCATTATATTAATTTTTTCTGGTATATTACAAGGAAAGTTGAGTAGGGGGTCTTGCCAATACTTTCTACTATAAATACTTATTTACAATGCTGTGTGGATGTGTGTGTGTATTGGTGGGACTGCGGGAGTTCAGAGGAGGAAGAACAAAAATCAGATGTAATTTCCCTTGTTCATGTAGCTGGGGGTCTATGCAAAAATATTAGCGGCATATTAAAAAACTTTGTCCCCATCTATCACTCAGGTTTTCAATGGGGAGGATAAGGGGAAATGAGAAGAGGAGGAGAGGAGCCAAGGAAATGATTCTATTTTAAAAGAGAATGGTCGGGGTTAGAGTTCAAAGGGCTTGGCCCTCTCCCACACTCTAATGTGATGGTCTGTCTGCTTTCTATGGTTATGGCACCTGCTAAATATGCATCCCATCCTTTTTTCCCTCTCTGTCTATCCTTTCTCTGTGTGGAAGGGCATGGCCAAAAGTGTTGTGTTTTTTTTCTTTCGTGCTTTCTCTGGGCGGATTCCCTTTCTCTCTCTCTTTCTCCAACTTACACACGAACGAGCTTGAGAGAGAGAAAAAAAATGGGAGGAGGTTTGAAATGAAGGGAAGAGGAAAGAAATTGTTGTTTGTTGTAAAATAATATGATTGAAAGGAAAAACATAGGTTGGTTTATTTTGAAGGGAGAAATATGGAGGAGGAGAAGGAAAGAAGAAGGTGGAAGGGTAATAAAAAGAACTGAGAATTTTTTTCTTCACTCCGAAAAGGAACGTTACATGACATGACATGATGCAGTGGATAAAAAAAGTGGATGGGATGAGAGGCCAAGGGTAGAAAAGAAAGAGGAGGGGGGGGGGGGAAGTGAGGAGGGAGGAAGTTTTTTTTTTGGGAGATGGCAAATTATTATATTTCTTTTGAGTGTCGATTGGTAAAAGGGGGAGTAGATTGAGGAAGGAAATGAGAGCAATCTGGTCTTCATGATTTACTAGTGTGGTGTGAAATAGTCTCAAAACTCTTCCATCTCACACACGTACATACAGTACACACACACACACACACCAGAGCACTGTGAACATTTAGTGACCATATGCACTTTGAACGTTTCCCGAGGAAAGAGAAAGCCTTTCTTCTTTCCCTTTCCGAACAGAATTGAGGCTGTATGTATTACAATGGGTTCATATCAAAGTGCATGGTCTTTGCTGTTGTGTGTGTGTGTGGGTTCAAATGTACTTTTACTGCTCCTGGCTGTTGTTTCGTCTTGTGTGCGAGACTGTGTGGTGTATGTGTGTGTGTGTGGGAGAGGAGCAATTCGAAAAGATCTCCCAAACTCCAATGGTCTGTTTCATCTAATGTAGTTGAACAAAACGGGATCGGGAGAAACTGGAGAGTCTGGGATACCATCAGTCCTGCTTTCTCCCTTCTTGTAGTCCTCTACACTGGTAAAGGGAGAAAGTGACGAGACAAGATTAGAGTAGACTCAAAGCAATATTATGGGAACGAGGGAAGAGTGGGAAAAAAGTAAGGAGGACAGTGTACTGCACAATATGTAGCATAGTGTAGTACACACACACACATCGTGTAGTATTGTACGGTGTGGAGAGAGTGTATAGAGGGAGAGTGTTACAAGATGGAACCAAAGAAAGAGAGTGGGAGAATGAGAGAAACGAGGAAACTTGTTCTTTTATACATGATTGAATTTATTTCCATTGGATGGATCCATTTACTTCACATGGACTTCCATTTGACCTATGAGTCAGTCAGAGAGAGAGATAGATAGAGAATTTCTCTAAGGATTCTCTCTCATCTTCCTACTTTTTCCTCCCATACACTTTCATCCCACTCCTCCTCCTCTTCCTCTTGACTTTCTCCTCATACAATCATATGCAACACTTTTTTGAGAGTGTGTCTGTGTATGAGAGTGTGAGAGGGAGAGACGAGACAGTGAGTGTGTGTGTTGTTTCGGGATTTCTACTCACGCATAATCTGGAATAGAAAGTAGTGAAAGTGGGAGAAGAAAAAAAAATTGAAAATACAACTCAACTGCATGTTACAATTTGCCTTGACTTGCATAATATGCTCCCATTCCCCGGAAAAACATACACACTCTATCCCTCTCACACTCACACTACAATCTTCTGGGCTATGTATAGAGAAGACATCACCCTAATTCGGTGTCCTAGAGAAAGAGAGAGTGAGAGTGAGTAATAATATTAAATGGATGGGAAAAATGTGTCCAATATCACCTACTTTTTTTCACTTGGTTCTATTCTTTAAACTTTCCCACTTCTTTTTTCTTGCTTTGTCTCTTCTTTTTATTTTTATGTACCCACGCGTTTTTTTATTACAAAAGAAAAGAGAAAGACAGGGAGGGACTGGGAAGGAAAGTAGGATGGTGGGAGGAACATGTTAGAATTGAAAAAAAATCTTTTAACAATATAATAAAGCCTTAAAGATGTCTAAAGGACTTAGAATGACTCCTTCCCTGTTCCCTCGCCTTGCCAAGAGTTTAAGATGCAAATCTACAGACACAGACAGACAGACAAGATGATAGAGGATGAGGATGGGGAGAGGAAGGGGGAGAGAGGGAATGGCCTATTTCTTATCCACAATTTTTTCAAATAGAGTCTAATTCATTCGTTGAGATGAAAGGAGAAAGTGGGAGCCGGGAGGTGGCACATGAGAATTTTATTTTACTTTTTTGAAATATGAATAATAGACAAAATGTATGTTAATGTAGATTTTGAAAAACGCTGCATACACACAAACAACATCACACACGCCACTGATCTACAGAACATTTTAGAGAAATTGAGAATGGGGAAGACAGTTAGAGAAAGAAAGGGGAACATTCGGCAGGAATGATAGTGACAGAGAAAGACCATAGACAGTTAAAATAGAGAGGGAGAGGGAGAAAGTGAGAGCGCGCGTCATATCATAATCACCACAAATAATACATAAATCTTACGTACGAGAAGTTGATATTATATATACTTACACATCGTGACTAAAAGCAAAGAGAGATAAAGAGAGAGTTTTGTGACGAGACGAGACGACAGAGAGCATGAGACAAAAAATAAATATAAATATATATATGGGTATTTCTTTGAACATTATAATATTTGTGTGTGTGTACAAAGTGTGTGTTTAGACAGACAATTTGAAATAATGTCTTACTCCAATTGGGCCCTATTGAGAGTTGAAGGAGAGTAGATTTTTTTTGTGTGGAATCAGAATCGGAATTATCGATCGACGATGTGCCCCCGTCAAAAGCAGCAGAGAAAACATAAATCACAAAATCCCAACGTTTTTTTTTGTTTGGTTACTCTCCACTTGTTTCATCAATACTTCAAGAAAAAACCGCATAACATCTCTCAACCCAACAACAACAACTACTACTATTATATTGTATATTGTATAATCTTAGATAAGAATTTATGCATACAAATATATGTCAAATATTATTTTCCTTCTTATTTATATTGTATCGTATATCACGGATATAAGTTGCCGCATTTTTTATTCTTTATTTTTATTTTACTATTCTATTATCCTACATACTGACGTCCTTGCAGTCGTATTTTCCTCTTTCCCCTTCTCTCTACATTCTCAAAGACTTTCAAAGTCAGTCAGAGTCAGTCCCAGTTCTAAAGTCAAAGTTGGAGGTATACAACAAATCATCAAATTCTCCATTTCATTTCACACACTCCATGTCGTCTTCCATTTTTTGGTGTGTGTGTGTGTGTGTGTGAGGCAACGGAGTGGATGGGTTAGGGTGTGAGCTATCCCACCCATCATATTTTCCTCACCTTCCCATAACACACGCTGTGAGAGAGACGGGAAATTTCACCCACACAGACGGCAATCACAACCACTCAATTACCTTCCCCTCCATAAACTTACTATTTGTAGCATATTTTTTTTACAAATTTATTCCCGTTAACTCTACACAACTTTTTCTCCATTCACACACACACACACAAATACAGAGGGGGAAACCATGTGTGTAGTGTAGATATTTTCTATTGGTGAAACATTCCCTTTACAAATTGGGATATTTAAACTCTCTCTTCGTCATACTCTCCAGGACTGGAGAGTCAGTCACAAAAATGCTTCAGAAAAAAAAGGAAAAGAAAGAGGACAGCAAACCAGGGGAGGGGAAAGAAGAGAGAGAAAGCGTGAAGGAAAAAGTTAACTTTCTCTGACTTTCTCTCTCCTTCCCATCCTTCCCCTCTTTAGAATCCTACGTCTCAAATTACCTTTGATCTATCCACAGTGTAGATCCATAAACTTTGTATTTTGTAAGCCAACCTTGCTTCACACACACACACACACGAGTCACTAGTCTGTCCCTTCCTGTTTGTATATGTTCTAGTGCTTGTGTGTGTGGAGTACTCTCCTCAACACCACACACACACACACACAAAATACATTCCTCGATACACATCAACAAGTTTCTATGGAACTGTCAAGTCATAATCTCGTCTACGCTGCTGTTGTGTCATACCGTCCTCCTTTTTCTCTATACATTTCTATTCACCACACACTTCCCGCCTATACCTACACGCACACACACACTTGTACACACTGGTATGTAAAAAGTTATACATCGGAAGAATCCCAGAATCACTTCCAACGACTCCATTCCACAGTCAACCTTGTAGTATGGAAAGTCAGGAGAGAGAGAGGGAGAGAAAGAGAGAGGGAAAGTATGCCTCTCCAAACCTACAGACACACCGCTTAATGCCCAGCTTTCATTTCCCATTCCGTGAAAAAAGGGAAACCTACAGACACACACATTGGACGAACATACATGAAAAGAGAGAAAGAGAGAGAGAGTCATTTCCTTGTTTACTCTGGAACCCTGTAAAAAAGTTAAATACACCACGTCCAAATATAAGCTCATACGTAAACACACACACACTTTCTCCTCCTCTCCACAATGATCATCCTCAAAACATACAATGTTGGCAGTGGACCACCATTAACTGCGTCTATGCATATGTCTTTTTTATATTTTAATTTAGATCCTCTCTTGTGTTTGTCTGGGGATAAACGAACACACACCCTCACACAAAAAAGAATGCGAGGGATGGAGTGGGAGAAAAACACGGTGTCTCAACTATCCACACCGTCCCTCACATACCGTCCATTATCCCCGGCCTTGGAGGAGAGATAGAAGAAAGAAAAGAAATGAAAATGTTGTCCGCTTTTGTCGAGAGAAAAAGTGAGAGAGGGAAAGTCGGGGGAGATGGAGGAATCACCCTGGGAAGACCAGGGGAGATTACTAACTACTATACACAGCTTATCTACACATTCTCAGAGCAAGAAAATGTACCATCAATTTCCTCCGTTTATTTAGGCCTCCCCTTTCCACCTCCTTGTCAGGAGAGGGGACTGTCGACTTCCAAACTATGGATTCACTTAAATGCTGACTCACAAAATTATCATTTCCTCCTCCCCCTTCTTTCTTCCTCATTTTCTCGTCCGCCACACACACACAGCCACACAGCAGTCACAATGTCCATTTCATTACGTCAAAAGTATTTACTTTGTTCCTCGTTAACGGCTCACCATCTTGTATTATTAAATAGTGCCTCCACACACACACACATCTATCCTCCTCTCTAGAAATTTATGAGGATGAGCACACACACACACACAGGCACACTACAGCCCAACCCTTGTGTCTTGGAGATAAAGGAAGTATCTTTCTCGACTTTCTCCTCCATATATATTTGTCCACATGTACATGTTACATTTTCCCCGACTTTCACTTTCTCTAAACAATCTTCGTCTTGGTCTGATTCCTCCCTTCATTTTGTGCTACAAGCTAACTGTGGCTGTGGAAGAGGAGGAGGAATTATAAAATTGCAACTCTTTTCCCTCTCCATCCCAGTTCAACTCCCTTATAGATAAGCCATACACACATACAGTAGAGGAAGAGAGACAATTGTCCTGGATTTTTCTGTATCCCCTCCTCCCACTCTACTTTGAGACAGGACCAAAGTTCAGACGTCTTTTGTGACGAAACAAATGGCCCTATTTATGCGTATGTGCTTTGGAAGCAAAGCTGAACTAAAGTTACAATAATTATCCTCCCTAGTAATAAATATTGTCCACTGCTTGTGTGTGTAAACAGAATTATAGTTTAATTTTTAACAATAATACTTGACATTTATGCATGTCCATGTGTGTGTGTGTGTGGGTAGTGGTGGGGTGTGTCTATCCCCCGCAGAAATCCTTTTCAACTGACTCTCGTCCCCCACTGTGACGAAATGACAGAAGATGGTACGTTTGGTTGAGTTGTGGGATTGACTTGTAAAAATAGAAGAGGAGGAGGACCACAAAAAGGCGGTTTGTGATAAGTGCCCACACAGAACGATTAACTTTGTGAGATTTTACACACACAAGGACACAGCTCCCGGGTTCCGGGATCTGTGCCCTGGCTCCTGATTTTTCCTCTCTCCTCTTCTCTTCTCTTCCTGCTCAAATAGAGAGATTTAAGGTTGAAGAGAAAGCAGCTGTACTGTGGTCTCTCCATTGTCATAGACAGACAACTGTCTGTATACAATCATCCTCTACAACAAAGAGGGAGGAGGGAGAAAGGGAACTATAGGGATTTGCACGTTTGGTTAAATGATTAAAGGTATTAGTGGGGGACACACATGTGATGATCAGATGGTGGTCTTTGTGCGTGTGTCTCTGTGTTTGGAGGATGTAGTACGTAGTACGGAGACCCATCTCTGTCATTTCCCATGAAATTTTAATCTTTGTGGCGTTGTTAAGTACAATCTACCAAAATTCCGTTTTCTCTCCTATTTTTGAGTTTTTGATGTCCCTGTGTCCAGTTGAATGGCTGGAGCAAGACGGAGAAGCAAAAAGAGAGAAGGGAATAGAGAGAGAGAGATTGAGACTCGTGCTTCACGTGGCAGACGATGAAGGAATGGGAAAGAGATGAGCCCATCTCATTCCATGACCATTTATTATTATTATTTAAAAAAGAAGGAAATACGACTTTGAAATTGGAGACCGGAGAAAAGGATAAATTTGCACACACACATGAAGCATGAACATTTCCTTTTTTCTTCCTCCTGTGTGTGTGTGTGTGCTGCAGCAGGTTTATCTCGGGTTGTGTGTGTGGAGTCATGTGTGTGTGATAATAAGAGGGGAATATTATAGTCTGTAGAGAATGGAGTGGAGACTGTGAAGAGAGAGAGAGGAACAGACAAGATAATTTATTCCCCATAGAGTTTTTACGAGTCGTCGAAATTTATTTCCTGTATAACTGCCCTCATTCTCCTTGAGTTGAGTCGAGCAGACCCTGGAACACACACACACATCCACACACACGACTCCTAATAAAGAATGAGAGAGGCGAGGTTGAAAGAAAATTATTGTTACAAAGTTGCCATGGAAAAAGTTGATGTTGGTTCTTTTTCCTTTTGCTTGTACCTTTGTCCGTGTATATATTTAAAAAGAAGACACGAAGGGAATACTTTGAGAGAGAGAGAGAGAGAGAGGGGAGGATTCACCGTATGGAAGTAATCATAATGATGATGATGATAATCAGGAGGACGCACTCTCACACTATAATTTTACAATTTTTTCCTGTTGAGAACTCTATAAATTTTTTTGTAAAAAATTGTTCAAATGACGCTGGAAATGTACCATTTCCTTTTCCTTGCATGTACATACACACAATTTTTTTCCCTCTTGCTTTTTTTCTCAAAAAAACACTCGCGGACTCTGTACTGTCGTGAGTCGTCGAACTAATTTTTAAGACACTTGATATTAGTATAAAAAGAAGGGATAAATTGTGATTGAGAGATCATTACTACATTATTTAAATGAGTTAAATTAGTTATAATAAATATTAGAATGATTGAAATAGATTTTTTTGATATTTAAAAAGATATGAAAATTGTTCGCTTACATGCTCTGTGAAAGGAATTTGGAGAGGGCAAGCTTGGATAAACTGTGACTTTTAAGGCCGCCAAACATTCTGGATGTAGAATGATTTATTTGTGTGAGAGAGTGTGAGTGAGGGTGAGTGTGTGTGTGGAGGGATGAGTGGGTGTAATTGGGATGGTGTGTGGATGAATTGTGGACTTGGATCACGAGGACATCAATAGATTTCTTTTAACTAAACACCACATTGATCGCCATTAATTGTAATTAATTGGCTTCTTTTTTTGAAGAAGTAGTGATTTTGGGAATAACTTTTTTTCTCCACAAAGATGACGACAACAAAGACGAAGGGGGGGAATGGGGAGTCGTACAAGTGAGGATATAAACTGACGAACAAACTATGGAGGAGAGAGAGGATACACACGACGAAGACACGGCGAAATTTTTCCTTTTTTTCATAGAACAGATCACATAGTAGAAGAATTTGTGACGACGGGGAACTTGGGAATGAGAGGAGAAGTAGTCGTAGGAAAATGGAAATTGAAATGGAGGGAGCACAAGTTCCTGGAACTCGTCCTCTTTCCAAGAGGACAATGATTGTGATGACAACTATTTTGTGAGTGAACTTTGACGTTACGGATACTTTCCGTGGTCAGTGAATGATGATGAGACGTGAGTTGGTCGTCGTGGTTGAGTGTCCAAGTCGTCGAGGAATTGGAATTGGAACTGGAACAACTACTACAACTGGAGCTGTTGGTAATTCTTTGATGGACACTGGGATTGGAGTATGATGAAACATTGATGAACAAGAAGAATGTCATGCTACTTGTTGGAGAAGCAGCAGTGACTCTCTCTCTATTTTTTATTGGTTTATGGTGTGGATGTGTATGTGTGGAGTGATGTGTGTGTATGTGTGGGGACTGAATTTTTTCCCTTTTCTCACAATGTGTCTGTCCTACCACTACAAATGTGTAGAGAGAGTGGAGTGGAGAAAGTGTAGTTCAAAGTGAGAGACACGGAGACGGAGAGAGAAATTTACTAGGACTAGTTCACACTCGGAACATCAGAGGGGGAATGCGAGATGCTGAGTTGAGGCAAAACGCAGATGAAGCGTATACTACTACGCGAGCATGGAAGGCAAGACCACACACACAACTCTCTCTCTCACTCTCACTCCACTTTTTCCCATATAGAAAGGAACGGAGAGAGAGTATAGGAACACTTGCCCCACACACACACTCTGCTATCCCCGCTCCTGCTTTCGCTGGATGAATAAAATCAATAAAAGGAAGGTTGAGAGCTGAGACTCTATAACCTCGAGTCGAGGATATCTATGCACACACACACTCAGTGTACACACATACACACAACAGTCCCTTGTTGTACGTAACCTTATGTGTAGTTGAAGTATAGGACAGAAAATGCTGGGGGAAAATGTGTAGTGTGTGTGTGGGGCTATGTATATTTTATCTTTCGGTGATAAATATAAGCACAACTCAAACGGCAAGAGCTACGCTAGCATTAGATGGGAGGGGGTAGGTAAGATCAAGTGTCTCAAGTCCACCAACTTTCCTCTTTCCAGCAGAGCAACGGTTCAAAAACTCAAAACCAAGGCTATAGGTGTAGCTAAGAGGGAAAGACATCCTGGAAGGTGGAATCCTGTGTTGGTTTGTGTGTGTGTGTCTATGTGTTGGTGTTGGCAATCTCTGAAGACGATCGAGTGTTCAGGGTGATCCAACACCTGGCTCTTCGCTTCTTCCACATATTCTTTACTGAGGGTCGCATTACGGTTTCTCTCCCCACCTCTCACTCTCCCTCTCTCTCCCACTCCAGTCCTCCTATCTCTGGAATTTCCAGTCTCGTCTCCAGACCTCCCTCCTCTCCTCTCTCCCCTTTTACACACACATAGTAGTCGAGAGTTGGAGCGTAGTATAATAGTATGTAGAGGACGCGAAGACGCACACTCTCCTCCCCAACTTTCCCAAACAGTCGGGATGGGAGTAGGGCAGAGTGGAAGGGAGCAGAGCGAAGCAGAATGCAAGTTGAAACAGTCCCACTTTCCCTCGGATCTCGCTTTCTCCCTCTCGTCCTTCCTCGCGTACACTTTCACCCTACGCTTTACTCATCCTTCTTTCTCTCTCTACTCCTCTTCAAAATTTGAACATGCACACAGTCATACTCCATACCCACAGAAGGTCCCTTTATGGGGAAACGAGTGGTGAAGAGGACACAAGGACAAGAAGAATGTAAAAGAATTTTTTTTCCATCTCTTTTCTCGCATCCTACAAATGTTACTACTATTACTACTTCCACCTCCGCTGGAGTAAAAATGACGTTGAAGAGAGACGGAGAGAGTGAAAGTGTGTGGGTGGAAAAAGAACAAGAAAATGAAAGTGGGAGAAAAGAGAGGAAAGCGAAGGGGGGAGAAGGAGGAAAAGAAAGACGTAGGGAGAGAGAGAGAGACGAAGCATTCTTCTCAACTATTCCTATTCAGGAGCTCTCCTGGATTCATTAATTATGACGTAATGATAAACGCCGTGTATTATTCCAACTAATGCTTACCTCCCTCTGAGGTGGGCATTAATCCTCATTTTATACAATCTACATTCAATTTTTCGTCTACAAACCATCTCCCATTTTCCACCACTCTTTCTCCTCCATCCTCCTACCTCTGCACTTTAGTCTTCTTAATGTGTTCCCAAAATTTAGGCACGTCGGCAAACCTTTCTCTTCCCCTTTCTCCCTTTTTCCTTTTCCAGGAGAAGGGAATTTGGTGGATAACTTGAGAGACTTGTGCACACACACAAGGTGACTCTCTTCATTTCTCCTATGTGTTTATGTGTAAAAGGGAGTGAGGAAACAAGGGAGAGAGAGAGACCACTAACCTTCCTAAAAATTGGCAAAGATTTAAACTTCTTTTTCTCTTTCTCTATTTCTCCACGTACAAGCACAGAAAGAGAAAGTAAAAATTCTCTCTTTCTTTTGCTTTCAGTCGCTCTCTCTCTATTTTTAAAAGAATATAATAGTCAGAGTCATAAACCAAAGCAAAACTCAACCCGCCTCTCTTCTTCTTCTTCTTCTTTCCTTTGCTCTTATCCTCCCCAGTAGAGCAGAGAAAGTACAAGGGAAAAAGCCAACCCCATATTCCTTGAAACTCACTTCACTTTCCCTACAGATATAAATCCTCCTGGTAAACACCACTTCTCTCGACAGTCACGCTCTTCGACTTCCACATGACCCAAGCCCCCCATCCACCATCACCAGCACCATTTCTCCTTTGATTCACTCTCTCCCTCTCTCTTTCTCCATACGTTCATCTCTTCCTCCTCTACTTTTACTTACTTTCTGTCTTTCTCACTCTCCCACAAAGTCACACTCTTCTTCCTCACCCGCATTTTACAAACAACCGCCGCCGCCGTCCCACACTTAAAACCAGTTCAAATTCACCTCTCTTGTTTACACAACAAATTGCTATACTTCTTCCAGTCTAATATTACCTCTTTTTCCCCTCACACACACACTGACACACAAACTACACATCTTTTTGTTCCTATAAACGAAGACTGATGTGAAAAAACGAGGAGGACTCGTGTCATGTCTCAGCTCGTATTTTCTCTATTTTTTTACTCTCTCTGTTCCTTTTCAGATCCAGACACTAGGACAATGTTTTTCTCTTCCCTCTCTTCCAGAGAGAGAGGGTGTCAGTGTGTGTGTGTGGCGGCCTTGGCTAAATTTATATTACATTCTTTCATACACCATGTATATTTATCCTGGGCTAAATTCATCTATGTCGTCTCCCTCTCCCCTCCTTTCCCTTTCGAGTATTGTTTGCGCTACCGGGGGAGTGTTGAGGGTGAGTATGCTAGGATCGTCATTTAATTAGGAACCGTCCAATTTGGCGGCGGGGAACAAACGAAAATTGTGGACTAACTTGTGGTTTTCCATACTATACATCCCCATCTCGTGTATACGTACATAGTACATACACACGTTATATTTATGTGTGTGTGTAAATGTACATGATAAATCTTCATGTTGTTTTCGGAACGGAGGAGCGCCAAAGTCCCATTGGCCATGCCATTGTCGATACTCGAATGTTATTTCACTCTGTACCCTTCTCCACCCGAGTAGAGTGCAACACACACATTTCTCCAAGAGAAACACACAAAGTAGGGAAAGTGGGAGAAAGCAGAGAGAGAGAGAAAAGCTCAAGGTTATCATGATTTTGCTTGTTGGTCACATGAAAGGACCCTCCTTTTGCAGAGGAATTCATTAGAGCCCCCTCGTGTACATACGTATGTTTGTGTGTAGGGGACGGGGAGACTGTACACATGTACAGCACATTTATTAATGGAATCTTGTAGTGCTAATTGGAAATTATCCTGTCAAGCCAGGGCAAAGAATCTCTGCCCTTTAATTACTCTTCGGTTGAGCAATTCTCAAATATACTGCTTGACTTAATCTTGGTCTTTCCCATTTGTCCATTTGTCTACAGATACGCCAGCGTGTGTATGTGTGGGCAGGGAGGAAGAGGACTCTATATATAGATCGAGGGAGAGGAAAAGAGAGAGGAGCTACTCAGCAGAATCTTTGTAAAGTAGGGAGGCTGGACTATTACAAGGAAAAGACAGAAGGAGAAGGAAAGAATGAGAGAGAGAAAGAAGAGAGGGGAATGGAGAGGAGGGAAAGACGACAACTTGGAGTTGTCGACTTGTAATCGTAAAGAAATCGTTCCTGTCCTCTTTTCAGTGCCACTGCCAATGCCACTGGCACCATCAGACCATCATCATCATCCAGAGCCACCATTCACGGGGTGAAGGGGAAAAGAGAAAACTCGTCTCCAATGGAGAGATAGCGTGTCTCTCCCCAGTCTCCTTGTATTTTCCCAACCTCAGCACACACACACACACTCACTCACTCAGTGAATCTCTCATTTATCGCATGTATATACTTGGCACTGCCAAAGCTCACTCTCTTTTTATCTATACATTTTTATACACAATTCTATGGGGGGTGAGGGTGACCCTCGTACAGACCATTAACTATATTAGAGGAGCATTAAATACACATATTCTCGCCAAACCAAAAATGGTAAACTTCTCATTAAATCCCATACATTGAAAAAGAGAGAGAGAGAAAGCGAGGGAAAGAAAGAGAACAAAAACTGTGTGTGGTCGCTTTATACTTTGGCAATAATTTTTCCTTCTCCCTCCCACCCCCTCTAAAATACACTCACACACACACTCATCCAAAGAGGACAAAGTAGAGGGAAGTAGTGAAAGAGACACATCCAAATTTTCCCGGCCCTTTAACCAACCCACACACAAGTTTGTTCCTAAAATTGTCCAAAATCTGTGTCTTCCCCCTGTGTGTGTGTCTGTGTGTTTCTCTATCTGTCTCTGTCTTGCAGAGTGGGGCTAAGTCATTATTGCTCATTATTGAAAGTTATCTTGAGTATACTCCCTCCCTCCTTGCCTATGTTCATGCTTGTGCTGACTATCCTCTCTACACTCACACAATTGACCCTATTATACTGGTGGAATTGCTCAGAGGCAAGTCTAACTAAACATTTGACGTTTAATCAATACTCAGAGACTCTTCCAACTTGCACTCTTCACTCTTCCCCCCGTACATAAATGCACCCCTCTCCTATCTACACTCACTCGTTTATATTAGAATGTCCTTGTACCTACATAATTGTACCATATGTATTTGTGTGTGTGTGCATCCAGTTGAGCCAAACCTTTCCACACACACACACAAATATCTATGCTATTCCCCTTCTCTCCCCTCTCTTACATTTGTTTCAAAACTCTCTCTATTCATTTGCTCCCGCATTCACCCACACACACACTCGCAAAAATTGATGTACATATCCAGGAGTTCCAATCATTAGGCAAAGGTAACGGAAAACTCATCGAATTTTTCTCCATATACATTCTGCCATGGCCTCTCTCTCCCTCTCCCTTCTTTTCTCTCTTTCTCTGTTCATGGAAGTGGAGAGGGAGGGAGGGAGGAGGAGAAGGAGGAAATTCTCATGGAAGGTGAATTTCTGCGCACTGTTGCTCTTTTTGTTGAAGGGAGCTTAAGCGGACGCTAATTCAGAACCATGTGGAAATTATTGAGAGAAGAGTCCTCCGATAATAGTATAACCATCCCACATTTACATTATATGCCATTCTACTATAGTAAGGAAACTAATGTGTGTGCGTCCCATAACCCTCCCTCTCCTCTTTTTCTCTCCATCCTTTTCTGCCATTACAGTGGAAGGGGGGACTGTGCATGTTAAGTGGGCACAAGTTGTACATAGCATACAGGCACACAACGAGGACCAGAGAAAGCAAGGGTGAAAGAGAAGAGAGAAGGCGAGAGAGAGAGAGAGAGCCATAAATTATAGAGCGTCGTGATCTAAAGGAATTAAAGCGTAATCATCAATCCTTTGAAATTTTGGAATCCTTGCCATTCCAGCCTTTCATCTATAATCCAACCTAACGATTTGTTTGTACAGTCCCCTCTTTCTCTCTTTTTTTTCTAAACACGAAACTTGCCACATCAATCCTTCCATTGACATCAGTTCATACATATCCCAGAGAAAGAGGGAAGAGAGAAGAGAGAAAAGAGAGAGAGAGAAAGAGAAAAATACAAAATAGGCAATCGACATTTCATACGTTGGGACTATGAATCTGTCTCAGTCAAGCACCACTACCCCTATAATCATTAATGGTGTTTTCAGCGTCACAGAGAAAAGGCTGTCCTTTGCGTGATTTTACACATACAACTACAACAACTGGAGAGGAAAAGGATATATGAGTATAAAACTTTATTTACAATATAGTCGGGGACACTACACACTCATGTACACAGAACACACTTATTGTCCCAGTGGGATGACAAAACTTGTTTTATTGCAATTAGATTTTTTTTCCCGAACAGAAAAAAATTCAACCTTTTATCCTTCCCGTCTTTCTCTCTCTCTCTCTGCTTTCTCTACTCTAGCAAAACCTAATGTATCCTTGAAAATCACACGACCAGCATATTTTTTGCTTTCTCTCTCTCTCTCTGATATGTACTGAGTCGCTAAGTAAGCCGAAGAAAAAAGAGTAAAAAATTCAAACAAACACAGGATGGAAAAAAGAGCTCGTTCAATTATCAACTATGCAGTGTGTGTGTGTGTGTTAAGCTGTAGCTGTGTGTTCTCTCTAGCATGCAAACACACACATATTGAGAGAGACAGCTTAGGAGTTGAGCTAAGTGTCCTAAATGTAGAAGATTAAAAACCTCTTTACTTCCTTTTCCAAATGATTTCTAATTCAAAGACGAGCTCAGAGGAGGAGGAGGGAAAAGAAGACGTTGAAGATGAAGATGAGGATAATTAGCGAGTCTGACTAAAAATACATAACGAGAAAAGGAGGAGAGGGAGAAGAGGGAGAAGAGGAGAAGGCTACTTGCTCATTAAGTATTTAAGAACCATACGTTTTTTTCTCTTCATCCCTTTTATCCCACACCCCATTATATGGATGGATATGAGAGGTTGGGATATAAAATGTCTTTAATTCCATAAACATATTTGTGGGGCCCATGATTATACACACACACGCACCCGCTTTTTCCAACTTAATATCAGGCTGAGATGCTCAGGCTGAGAAGCTGGAGGCAGCTTTCTAGATACAGGCACACACTCACTCTCCCTTAATTCCTCACATTGACTGCCGTTCCCTTTCGTTTGTTCGTCGGTGTGTGTGTGTGTAGGAAGGATGGATTTTCCATCAAAGAGAATTCCATCCACATCCACTCTACGCCACTCTCTCCCTCTCTCATAGTATATAGTCTTTGGGTTAGACCGGGGAAAATGTGAAGAGAAGTTGAGTGTAGAGTCGAGAAGTCATTTCAATTTTAATAGAATAATGAAGGGAAATAAAGCGCATTAGCGGAGTATTGCTGAACTGGAGACTCATTTAAAGCCTCCATCAATGCGTATTTACTCAAAACCCGCACACACACACACATACATTATCTCTCACTCAAATTATACCGTGTAGCCTTACACCACCAACATCACCACCATCACTTTTACTACCCTCCGCCACATTACACCGTCCCTCCTCAAACACACACACACACCGGTATTTTACACCATGGCGGATATATTCAAAGGAATTAGAAAACAACCTGGAAAAGTCAAGATACTGCGAAGGCTGAAGGAAGAGAGGGGAAGGGAGGGTATGACACACACATTCCCTCACAGCCCTAACTGCATTCACACAGACACAAAGCCATACAAACAGAGCATCGTGTGTGTCTTGACTTTAGCTCCAAGAGTCCTCTATTTTGTACTCACCATACTTTCACTCCACTTTCTCTTCTTTCTCCCCTTCTACTCTTGACCGACTTAAGTCTGCTCTTGAAAACTGGGTTATATCCTTAATACTGGATTTTTTATGTATTACGCCGACTATAAACAAACGTAAGAGAAGCTATTGAAACTTTCTCTTTTCCCTCTCTCTCTCTTTTGTTCCCTTTACGCATCTTCTGAATAGCTATAGTAGAAAACACGCACGCACAGTTATATGGAAACGAATAACGTGTATGACCCTTGGTTTTCTCTATTGAATTCCGTTTATGACCGCATAAAATTCTGTGAAGCGGACTCTTTCTCTCAATTGTCCGGTTTAAAATACCTACCCAGGGCCTGCCTTCCTACGTGTGTGTGCCTGTGTGTTTGTGTGTTTTGGAGGCCATACGCTGGCTTTTGTCTGCTCAACTGTGGGTAATCAGAGGGGAGGAGGGGGGAGGAGAGAGAAAGAGAAAGAGGAAAGATCTGGGAGGATTCAACGGGAAATTGTGAGCAAGCACGTGTTGAAAATAAATTAATTTTATTACTCTCTAAATTATTTACGTCGTTGATACAGTCATCCCCAAAGTCAGCTCTATTTTTTTGTGTTTGAAACCCACCAGAACACCCGCACTAGATAAAGCGAGATCCTGATAGACGGAAAGAGAGAGAGAGACAGGGTGAGATAAAGGGAATAAATAAATCCTTGATTTGTGCTCCAATCGAGTGCTGAGTGAGTTTGTTGACTATTGACTATTTCTCTCTCTCCCTCTCCGCTTACCCTATCTTGTTTTGCTCAATCATCTGGTTTATGGCTTGACATGTTAATGATTCTGTGCTTTCCCCAAGCAAACTTTTCCTCTTCACTGTATATCTTTTTTACACATGAGGACACACGTATAGAAAGGTATATCATGAATATCATGAAAAAAGGGCATGCATGAGGGTTGAATTTTTTACATGACAAGAAAGGACAATGTGCAAGGTCGAGGACAATGTGTACTGTACTATCCGTAAATGGGGGGAAAAGAGAGAGAAAGAATTTGTTTAGAGGTTTGCCATCTGGCAATCTGCTGCTGCTGCTTCCTTCCTTTTCCTGCTGTTGATTTATACTCTCGAGTGAAATGGAGAATATTGACTGGAGAATGACTGGAACAGCTGTGCGTCTCTCTCTCTCTCTCAATTTGGTTCGGAGAAAGCGAGGAAAGGCTGGAGGAGGCTGATGATAAGTGCAGACGAGTGTGTGTATGTGGACGGATTTACATGTGTTGTGAGAAAGAGAGAGAGCGAAAGTCGCTCTCTCAAGTTTCGTATGCAAATCATTAGAACAAATGTGTATCAATTCACCTTCTTCATCTCTTTCCTCATTTTTCCCTACCCTGTTTCTCTCCCGTCCTAAAAAAGCCAATTAGGGGGAAAGCTGTAGAAGGGATGGAGAAGAGGGGGAGGGGATACGGGGGAAAAACTTGAACAAGAAAAAGGATGGAGAAAAAAACGGATGGTTTGTTTAGACAGTCGAAGCTGCTCCACTGCTCTACTCTCTCTCGACTTTCTCCTCACACACACATATAACAATTTATAGTGGAGAGGAGAGAGTGGTGTGTGTAGAGAGTATGGTACATAACTAACTGCTCTTCTTGTTATCCTCATCTTCATCTGACTCGGCGGACAGGATCCTTTGTTTACCCAGCCCAGTCGATAATCTCATGGAATTTAGGAGAGAGGGTCATATGAAGAGAGGGAAGGAAGAGCACCTTATCTATACCCACACATTCTACACACACGCTTTCGAGTGTGACGCTACTTTTTGAGTCCTTGGTGACTAGTACAGTAGTCTGTCATAGGAATCGTGTGTGTGTGTGTGTGGGGCACAAGTGCATCCGATCCTGTGGTATGTATGGACAATGTTTTCACTCTGGAATTTTTGCAATGCTCCATCTAAGGCCCTGGTTCTCACTCCTACCCCTCCTCCTCAGTCAGACCCCCCCAGAGTGTACCGAAACGGAGTCGCAGCTCCTTTCTCCATAAGAAATAACCGAGTCCCGACACACACACATACACATAGGGAGAGAGAGGAGCATGAGGGAAAGAAAATGAAAAAAGGAAAGAGAGAGAGAAAGAGAAAGACCCGGGCAGACTGGGGCTGTGGAAGGAAGGGCAGAATAGTGGAGCAGAGGGGAGGGAGGGGGAGAAAGTTGCAAAAGGATGGTTTCAAGGAATATCATATATTTGCAGAGGCCGCAGGCGCAATAAAATCGACCGACCCGATCTCTCGGGCTCCCCATGCGTTGATAATTGAGATGTTCTGCTTTGCTCCTGGTGGAACAGTCATACGTTATTGGGCCACAGTTCTGTACAGTACAAACTGCATTGCCCCTGCTTCTTTTCTTTTCCCTTCTTTTCTCCTTCTCTTCTCCTCATATATACAGAGGAGAGAGGCGGCTAGGCTGCTCCAGTTCTTCCTGCTCCTCCTCGCCTGTCTCTTCTCAAAATGGATTAATGCACCGTGTTGGGTCTCTCCATTGTGTGTGCCTCTCCTCTCCTCTCCTTTTCCCTGTTTATACTTTATATATATTTTGTTTTTCACATTTTTTTTATTATTGTATCAACCGTGATCCTTTATACTCAATCTACTTAGCAAATTGCACAAGAAATTGCCCGGGTCTGTACCCGCTTTACTACTCACTCACTTTCTCCTCGCTTTCTCTTTCTTCCTCACCTTTCCAGCTCGGAACTCTCCATAAACACAGATTTTCTCTTTCGTATGTGTGTATATCTGAGGCTAGCACATTTCCCCCGAAAAAGGAGCGAAAGATGGAGAGAAAGAAATTGACGTCATCCTGGAATTTTTTTTATTTTAAATTTAAAACACATTTCCTCTCTAACTCTCAAAAAAATTTGTTGGAGAAATAACTTGTAGTGGGATATTGTGTGGGTATACAAACACCTAGGAAATAAAGAGGGAAAAGGTATACAATCAAAGGCCCTTGGCTATGACAGACTGTTGCTTTTGTATCAAAAAGGAATATTATTAATATCACTGGATGATGGTGATGGTGATATAAAGTACCCCCTCCTCCTCAACTTTCCCATCTTGTACATCATCTGTAGGTTGAGCATTCATAAACTTGAATCAACGGACTTGATTGAATGATGGCCTACCCTCTCTCTCTCCTTTTATACTTTATGTGGACGCTGAGATGGTACATGTGTACAAGTGAAATAATTATAAGAGCCTCGTTTCCTACTATTGATCATGAAACATTCTTGAGAGAGTAGTTTCAACTCTCTCCCCCTTCCATCTCTCTCCATCTCAACTCTCAACTTTTCACATTTTGCACTGGACGAAACTTTGTCTATGTCTTCCTACTTAGTCAAGTCTATACATTTATAATGTTGTCTACCACCGCTGTATAATTCTATCATGTATACACCCTCCTCCTTCTTCTTCATACACACACACACTTGTGTACACTAAGACAGGGTGTAAAGGGTTGATTTAGAACCTTGAAACTTTTATTTATATGCCCGAACATAAAGAGCTAAATAGCATGAAAATAATTTTCATGTTTGGCATCTATTTTGAATTTTACAAGAACGTCAACACGACTCTCTTTCTCTCTCTCTCTACCTTGTCTTTGTAAATGAATAAATTATCGTCCTCATTCCCAAACTCTCTCCACTCCATTATTCACGAGTGCATTCTTGCACAACTTTCTGAACATCAAAAAACCTGGTGATGGGGTGGAGGGAGGTTGTTGGTGAGTAGTTTTTTATTTTATAAGGGAACACCAATCATGACGATCATAATCATGGCTCACAAAATCTTGAACAGGGACTAACAGATAGAGAGAGAACACACAATAATGTGAGCAATTAAGACTAAAGTGTACAATTATAGCTTCCTCCATCGGAAATCCGATTTTCATTTGAGCAGAACGAAAAGCTCAAAAAGAGAAAGCATCTCTCCCTCCTTTCTCTCTATTCTCTCCTTTCTGTGTCGTCTGTAACTGTGTGGAAGCAGAGGAGCATGGAATTTGAGTGAGGTATAAGAGGATTCCCTTCTTCTCAAAATCATGGAAGGATTTGTGCCGAGTGCAGCGATACATTATCAGGGTTAAAGGTTACTCTTTTTAATGCTATCCCCACTTACAATTAAGACTGAGATTATCGCTCATCTTTTCCTGTCTCTCTCTCTCTCTCTCGAAGAATCCTCTCTACATCCATGTACTTACTGCAAATACCGTACGGGTCAAAATTAAACCCGGGGGGCTCTTGAATCATTCTTTATACCCCTCTTGCCTCCTCTTTATATATAACTATATATAATATGCATATGGAAAAAGTGTGTGTGCATGGAGTGTGAAGGAAAGACGAAGACAGTTAATGTACCCTTAATGGCATATTTTATGATAGATATAATGGAGCGAACTATATGCGGGATTTTTCCTCTCTCTCTCCCTATCCTACTCTATTTCTCTCAGCCTGTGTGTGTGTGTCTTGTAAAATAGCCTTCAGACAGAGATGGATATACTGAGGGACAAAGGGAGACCCGTGTTACTATACAGGATACACAAGGGCAGAGTAACAGAGGGAAGGAAAGGAGGGAGGGAAGACGGCGAAGCTAATCACTTTGTACAGGAGGACAAATATAATTTGTCATGAAATGAACAAGGCTTCCGTTTCACCCCTTTCCTTCATTACTTAGGGCGGCTTTTCAAGCCTCAGCCTCAGAAGGAGAAGAAGAAGAAGGAGGAGACGGATGGGCTGAGGAACTGAAATCAGAGGAAAGTACAGAGGGAGACAGAAGGAGAACTAGGGCAAAGGGTCTTTTCTTTGTAATAAATATAAAAAATTTGCTACTGGAGCGGATGGGAGCTGCTCCTTTATCTTCCCCACAGATCAAGCGCTAGTGCAGGAGTGTACATACACTCCTGTGTGGTGTGTGTGGGCGATTGGATGTATACGGTACGGGGAGATGAGATGGGAGTGTATCTCTGAACTATTTTATAAAATTTTTATCTTTTTCTATATTTCTTGAGTCTCCCCAGCTCCCTCCACCAATCTCCACTTGCTCCCATTCCTTCTCTTCCTGTGTGTGTGTGGGGAGGGGGACCCGGGAAGAGCAGGGAAACGGAGCAATGTATGAAAAACTGGCTAGGTTAGCTCAACTCAGCTCAGCTCCAACGGTATATTACGAGGCCACCTCATTGATCATGCAAAAGACAGTGTGTCTGTACATGTGTGTTTCTGTGTGTGTGTGGAACATTGACGGAGGAGTGAATCAATCGAGAGAAACAGCACTTTTCACTACAAAATTTTCTATTCCATTCGCATGCATTCATCCCTGTCACGGGGAAAATGGGGATGGAGGCAAAAAGAAATGGTACAGACCAATGGCTGCAATAGATCTGCAAGCTCAAAAAAAGAAGAAGCTCAGCTTCATTATCCTTCCCCAAGGCGAATCTCATCCTGTTTCTCTCTCTCACTCACTCTCACTCTCTCAGATTTCTTCCCTTATAACTCTCTCTTCTTCTCCATCTCTGACATGGCATCTCAGCATGAAATGCTTTTCCTTTTCTCACTCCTCATCTTCCATCCCGTCTCCTCCTCCTCTTTGTGTGCCTTTCTCCTTCTTGTTCCTTATTCCATAACCCACTCTCTCTTGTTCTGGCGAGGAAAGAAAGTGTGAGAAAGAAGGAGAAAGTAGGAGAGGAGGAAGGAAAAATTTCTTCTAAACTCTCGAAGCCAAACCATCAAAATTGCTTTTATCATCCTCCAACATGCATCTATTTATCTTGGCCCCTCCCCACCCTCTCTTTCCCCACATCCTCATCATCATCTGCCAGATTCACTGCATTCCTCACTTTAGACTGTGTCTCACTGTGTGTGTGTCGAGAGGAAATCTTCAGGTGCTGGTTCTCCCATTAGAAATTTATTTAAAGCTCAAATTTCAACATTGCCTTCATCTTGTTTCTACTTTTGCATCTTTCTTCTCCTCCTCTTCCTCCTCCTCCCCACTTCACCCCTGCACAAGGGTATCCCATTAAATATTTAAAGAACCTATTTAGATCAAATATCAATCACCCCTCACGCGTTATTTAAATATTTACTGTGTTTACAATTTCTCACCCACCTTTCTCTCCCTCTCTGTTTTCTCATATTATTATTTTGAACATCCTCTTCCTCCTCTAATGGCTCGTATCTTTCATGTTTTAGCTGATCGTATTCATTACCCACTATCTACACAAATCCGTGCTCATAGGCACATCCGGAGGTGTGTGTACAATGTAAAATTTTCATGCTCTCCACACACACTCGTGGTGTACATTGACAGTCCAGGTCTCTCTCTCTCTACCTCTCTTTGCTTTTCTTGTAAGTCTCAATTAAATTTAACAATCATCAGCATGGAGGAAGCGGCTCTCTCTTCTCCTCCACACACACACACACACAGAAAGACATCCGTATGGGTGGAACGGCTGGGGTGTGAATTAGGATCAAGTAAAACCAACAAAGAAAATTCTTGCTAACTCTCCAGCTCTCTCTCTCTTTCTCTCTCAATCAATACTGGATTGTATAACGAAGGAATATTACATTTCCTCATTTCAACGTTGAGTGCCTCCACAAAGGGTAATACAAATACAATGGAGCAATGCAATGCTATGCAATGACATTCCCCCTCCCCTCCTCTTCTTGTAACGTAATGTGATGTGATGTGATGAAAATATATTCTAGCACACTCTCCAGTCATTCTAGTCACGTTGAAAAGTTCTCCCCTCCCCTACCTTCTCCCCCTTTAAACTTTGTCAAGAGTTGTCTGCCTGCTGGAGCTTCAAAGTCTGTCCGTGTACGGAGTCTCAACTAAAAATTATTTTTCACTACTGCCGCTTACTCTTCCTCCAAAAAAGTAGAGGGAGAAAGGAGAAAGAAAGACAAGGGAGAAAGTAGGGAGGAAATGGGAACAGGCACTTCTGCCACCAACTCACGAAACGTTGAAGTAACTTCACCTTCGGATTCTCCCTGTATCCATCCTGGGGAAAGCAGAGGGCGTTCATGACTCAAACTTTCCCCAACTTTCTCTTTCTTTCTCTCAACAGAAATTCTTTTCTAAATTCTAATTCCATTGCTCCTTTTCTTTCTTGCATTATTTACTTGTTGGATTGTCATTGTGAAGGACCAACATTTAGATTTAATCTCACGTCATTTTTAAAACTTATTAAAGACTCAGTTTTGAATGGTGACCAAATTGTACTAAATTATGAACGTTTTATTGACACGAACTCATGGAAAACTCAAAGAAATATTGAACGAGAGAGAAAAAAAATTGAAGACAATTTTCCCTGTTCAATATTTAGAGAATAATTCATTTCTCAAGTGAAAACGTTTGGAAAACTTTTTAAACATTGTTTTGCAACATTGATATTTTATATCTTTATCTCTATCTTGGTATGATGTGTGGCCTTCAAAAATTAATTTTAACCCTACGCTCTCATTCATCCTCAAACCTCTTGTGTGTTGGGCATGCAACGTTGAGTCCATACTAAACATTACCCTCTCATTGTTCATCTCACGCAATTTTGAAAAAGAATTTCGAAATAACCATTTTTTGTTACCCTTGTTGCACAGTGTGTGTGTGTGGATTGGTATTCAAAACACATTCTTAATTTGGACTGTCAAGAACATTTTCCCCTCCTCATATTACTCCCCTCTATTTTGACTAGAGGACACGGGAGGGAATGGAACTTCTCAAGGAAATGTAGATAATTAGTCAAAAAGGAGGGAGAGAAAAAAAGAAATAAATTAAAAGTTTTTGTACGTCAAGTTTGAGGACACCCGCATGAAAAGGTTCTTGTTATAAATAATTAGAAGGGGAAGGAACAACAAACAAACAGACACACAGCATAGGAAGAAGAGGACGATCAAACGTACTTCCCCACTCTTTTTATCTCTCTCTCTTTCTCTGTCCCTCCGCCTGTATACACATACAGTGAAATGCTAATGTGTTTGGTGACCTTAACCTACAATGAAAGAAGGCTGAACCTTCTAAAATATTTATATAGAGATAATACAAACCGCATCCTTTTTTTGGACAGCAGGAAGCTTTTACTCTCCATCCCTCCAAACAGACACACTTTCTTTGCACAGTTGTGACTCCCTCTGCTCTGCTCTTTGGGATAAATTCGTAATTCCTCGGATTTTATGCCTGACACGCAAACTTGATACTCACTTGAGACTTCCTTTGTAGGTGTGTGTGTGTGTAAAGGGATTTTTGATACTAATTTTAATAATCTTATCATCTAGCTTTAAGAAGTTTTCCATTTTTTGTTGCACATCAAAATTAAAAAAACTAGTTTTTTCATAATTTTTCAAAGGGTTAAATTAATAAAATTAAGAATGTTTTTGAAAACCTTCCTTTTCTCCTCTTGATTCAAGAGTCTTGAATTACAAAGTGTGGATTAATTAAATAAATTATTCCGCATTCATTTTCATTATCCCACTCTCATAAAAACACTTTGAACAAATAAATTTGGGATTCGCATTACAATTCCCTGGATTCAGCTCAACATTTTGTGGATTGGGCATTGAGATCCTCTCTTCATCTCAGCCTCTAGCATCCTAGGGCGATGTAGTGCATGCATTGCATTGCAGTGTGCTTGCATACGCAGGCCTTAGGCCCAAGGGTATAATTTTGAGGAATTTCAGAATCATACCATAAACTCGTCATTCTCTCATCCCTCTCTTCCTACCTAATTCCATTGACTAAAGGATGGGACATGTCTGGGAATTTTTTTTCCCTAAATGTCACAGTTATCTCATAATTAAAGCGTATGTACTACATACTATGTACCATGTACAGTGGAGAATGTGCATAGCTTATGTGTGTAGTCGAGAGAGGAAGGAAATTTATTATTTATTCTGCGTCTGGTTAGATAATCTGAAACTCATGCAATTCCTCCTCCTCCTCTGATATACACATGCACATGTACATGAGACCCTCTGAGGAGACGATGGAGTGCTATAAAGAGTTCATGATTTGCATGATGGGCATAGATTGCCACACACAAACACACACACAACCTATCAACGCCTAGTAAGCCTCCTCATCGTACGTCCCTTCATACATAATAATATTGTAGATGAATGTCTATCATGTCGAACGTTTTGTTTTCACTAGAGTTGACTTTGTACCGTGGAGAATGTTCACACACACATACACACGGTTAAGGTCACATTGTCCCGATCAGAATGTATTGTGGACTGGATCATAAAAATGATAAAGGTTATACATATGCCTCGACCAAATACCAACTTCCTAATATTGACAGACATAAAAGGTACAATTACTAACCTCATAACATGTTTTAGCACATGTACTTGAGGATTTTGTCAATTTCCCCCACTTGTCTGCACCATCCATATTGGCATTAATCCTAATGGAAATGGCAGCGGTAGAGTTTGTGTGTGTAAGTTAAAAGAGCAGTATCTGTGAATGGTCTCTTTTCTCTCTCTCTCTCTCTCCATTTAGGAGTTGTCATTAAGCTTAACACACGATCATATGTAATTATGGGCCAGGACATTATTTTTAATACATTATTCTATGGAGGATTTTTGGATACAACCATTTTCAAATTGTAATTATAATTCCACGGTTCATTTTATTGTATTCATTTAGTTTGAAGTTGATGCAGGAACACACTACAGTAGAAGCCTTGTTTAAATTATTATGTGAATAATATTCTTAAATTCAAAATTGGATTTGATTCAGTCTCTCTCATTGTCACTGTAAAAATTTTTGGGGGGTACGGAACGCTAGGAAGAACTTTTACAAATTTTTGCAGTAAAAGTAACGAGAAAATTTTAATTACATTCCCTACAAAGCAGTATTTGTTTGAAAGTGAAATTTTGGAATCCACTTCAACAGTGCATGGTAAGCAGGAGTTTTTTCAAAAATAAAATTCACAATAGGATTTATCCTGAATAAATCCGAACCTCTCTCGAAATTTATGATAATTATTAAGCTATTAAATTTAGACCAACATTAAGCATTTGCTTTTCATGTCTGGTACAGACGGTCTGTTCAAACTTTGAAAGTTGTGACAGAAGAAAAGAAAAAAAGCGGGTAACATAATAATAATGACAAAAAGCTGATTGAATGATTGTGACTGTGGATTTTGAAAAGGGTTTTTGTGAGAATGTTTGAAAAAAAACATGGGCACCAGTTATTTTGTGATAAATGTTTTGTTTTCGTCTCCCCTGGACGTATACAAAGTTCATGGTGCTCAAGTGAAAGTGAAGTGGGTGGAGGGGAGAGGGGAGCAAAGTGCAGAAGAGATAAAAGAGAAAGATGATCGATCGTTCTCGTTCCACTCTTCTACTTCTTTTTTTTATATTGTATTCTCTCCTCTTTTTTTGATTTTTTCCCCTCATTGTTCCAATGTGCTTCAAATATGCAAATGTTTTGAAGGGAGTGTAAATATTTTAGTGAAACAGAGGGGGGAGGGGTGTGGGGTGAAGTAGAATAAAAAAGAGAAAAGGGGGTGATAATAAATGCGTTGTGTATATACGAGTGTCAAAAAA
>WJFB01001059.1:0-38525 GCA_009870185.1 Pygmarrhopalites habei
TGGTACGAACCACGATATTTATTACAAAATACGTTATTTGAGAAAATTGTAGTTTACTCTCGTTAAAGTTTAGTCAAGTTATAGTGACCTTAGTGTGTCAATTGGACACGCAAACATGGACCTAGAATGGTGGACTGCCACTATGAATCGGAATTTCAAACAGTATAGTATAGCAGGTGGTATTGAACTTCCGACTGATTTAGTACCATGGATTCAAAATGTTATTCAAGAATTGGCTACTTTGAAGGCTGAGAATGAACTTTTAAAAGAGAATCAAAAAGTTCCTACTAGAAGTGGTGAGACACAGACAGATGAGATTCATATTTATAGGTAAGTTGTATTTACCAAATTGGTCATTACTTTTACATGTATATTTTCCTGCACTTGTCATTGTAAGTATTTACATGCGTACATTGTATTGTTGTGTTTTGTAGTATGCAAGAAGAGTTTGCAATGATGACAGAGTTTGCTGAGAAAAAGAGAGAGGAATGGTGTCAAGAGTTGACCAGGGTAAAGTCTGAATTGGATGGTGAGAAAAGAAAGTCAAAGTATGGTAGAATGATCCTCAGAAAGGCGTTTGCATTGGATAGTACAAATAGTGAGTAATTATAATTGTATTTACATCTCTCTCTCTCTCACACACACACACATACATACATGAGAATTTATTGTCATTTGTTCGCTTTAGGTAAACCATTGCATGCTATGAAAAGAGAGTCAGAGTCTGACGAGGATGAGTCAAAACAAAGTAAGTTGATCATTACTACTGTATAATATTTTGCTTTACAAATAAATCGTCATTTTAATAACTTTGTTTTTGATTCAGATCCAGTCAAAAAGAGTAATATTAGTCTGGCCAAGGGAGAACAGTCAAGTCAAGAGTCAAATGTTGGACTGGATTTCAAAGTAGTTGGTATAAATATATAGTAAAGCAAGTCGATGACGGGAAAGATCGTCCATTCTCTTGTAACGTTTGTGGAGCTACGTTTACATGTAAAAGTAAGTGAATTGAATTTCTAAATGCGATTATATCTCAGTTATGACACCTGCTTGTTTCCATGTTACAGAAACTCTAAAACATCACAAGAAAACTCAGCATGGACCAAAGAAATTATTCCCTTGCGACGAGTGTTCTAAAGTTTTTACAATAGAAAGTACGTTCTAAAAAATACAAAATAATATTTCCTTGTGCTTACAACAGATTAAAAATATATAAATAATGTTCAGATAATTAGACACATTTTCATGTTTAGACTTGTTGAAATTTCACAAGGAACGTAAGCATGTTCATAATCCTCAGATTTGTCCCACATGTAACAAGGAGTTGCGAAATCCTAGTGAGTACTAGTATTAATTAATTTAGTCTAAAATTTGTTTTCACATTTTGAATGTAATCTTTTTCTAACGGCTCTTAAAATCCATATTCGTAGTTGCCACAGTGGAAAGTTCATCTGTATAACGTGTGGAGTATCACGTCCCACTATCCGTAAGTATAAAATTACGTACACGAATACACAATAACATTGATAGAATACTCCAAGGTATATAATGGGTTACATTATTAATTCTAGTAAAGTTAGCAGCACGTGAACGGACTCATTTACTAAAACGTAAAAGTGAATCTTCAACATCAGGCAATAAGCAGAATGTAAGTTGTTTGACATTTTACGAAATATCCAAATATTACTTTAATTATACCAATGACCATTTGTTTCATATAGGCTAAATTATCAAAATTTGCTGCAGCTGAGTTTAAACGTGCCAAAGATTACAATCAGTCTGTATGATTTCTCTCTCTGTTTCATCAAAAATGTCATTTCCCCTTTATAAATATGCAATGAATATTTATCTGTCTATTAGTTGGGCCGTGGCTACCAGATCCAAGTTACTGGGATTATTTTTACAAAGATCGACTCTTCTCCAAAAATTCTTTGTACAAAAGAATACGATCCTAACACTGGAGGTATATATGCATGTGTGTTTATTAAATTATTATTTTTTCATTCAAAAATAAAAAATGTATGTATCAGTTTGTTGTTTTTTTACAGTACCAGCAGTCCTACTTTATGTTCCTTTCAAAACACAATTTCAATCGGTGACTAGTATGGGACATTTTGTTGTTACAACAAAAGCTAATCCGTTTCATAGGGTTATTCAACAGATCAAAAACTCTGGGAATGAAGTGAAAGGTGGTGGTTCCTGTACCCACTGTTCTTTGGATATGTTTGAAGTATGTGTCATTCTTTAGTTTGAACTACTTCATCATTGTCATTGTCTTGCTTACAATTGTTTAATTGTGTCTCTATCTTTAGGAAAAAGAATACGATTACGCAAATCACATTTTCGTTGCTGCTGCTGATACCCTGAAGACTGGTCTAGACTTGAAATTTACTGCTAATATGGTGTCTGCTGTGTCTAATAGGATGACAAAAAATCCTTCAGGTACCTACTTAATGTAATAATTTGTACATTGAAATAAAAAAATTGTCAACTAATTTTACATGCGACAACCTTTGTGTATATTTTCTGTTGCAGTCAATACTGAATTGGACCAGGAATCAAAGAAAGCTTTTGTACGTCAACTTAAGGCCGTTCGAGTGCCAATTCTACCTAAATAAACTATTTTCTTCATACATTCTTTAATTGTTTTCAATTTGAACAATAATTATTAATTAATTTGAATGGGCCCGTTAGGATTTCCTTTTTCTTGTTCCTGATTGCAATTTTTAAAATTAAAATACGCAATGTATTTGGTAACTAAACTACTCTCATCGCTTATTACACACATGTTACTATTATTACACAAATGTAGTCGGTAACTGATTAATTTTTCCTGTAACCAACGTAAATAACTGAAGTGAGGGATTAAAAAAAAGCCAACACTATACACAGCATTCCTACTCCCTACAAGCAATACACTCAATAAATAATAATACAATGGACTCACTTTTGCCACTTTCCTCAGAAGAAAACTAATGTCCAGAGAGAGAGACGCCTTTCTTTTCAAAGCCCTATTCAAAGCTTCCCTCATATGCCCCCCCCTCAACCTTTGCCCCCCTTTCCAGTCATAAAATGATTTTTGTATGCGTGTGTGAGTGACTTCAATTTCATATTCCGAGTCGAAATGTCCAAAAATGAATAGTAAATTAGTCCAAATGTTGATTTCACATCTGGTTTACCATACACTTTTTCCCTTGTGAAAAGAAAATTAGAGTCACAGCTGATTGTCATAAAAAACACACGCAAAAAGAGCTTCTTCTTCCTTTCATCTTGATGATGATGATGCTCTGGTACATTTTTGAAAAATTTAAATAGCTATAATTATCACATTGCCACAAAATACTCCTGACATATTGAACGTACATTAAGTACACTGGTAGGGTATAATGGTACACTTGTTTTCCCTATCAATTGAACTGTTCAATTCTTATCATTCCTCATGATCTTCTTACTTGAAGCCAATTCCACTCCCCCACCATCCCCATTACATTATGTATAGTCACAGGTGTGCTTAATCTGGATCATTCATCCTTCATCATCCTCTACATACCATATATTCATATTATATTTCATGCATAAAAATCACATCGTGGTCGTGACGTTGAGGAGGAGATGAATTTTTCGCAATTCCACACACACAAGCCAACATCCTAAACGACTTCATAAACGACGAAACGGGATAAAGAGGAGGAGGAAGAAAAAGTATTTACCTAATAACAAGGAGGAAATGAAAATGAGTGGAGCAAGTGTGTATACAAAAATACATACTTATATACTTATAATATATTATTATCTACTGCATGGTTGTGTGTGTACTGTGTGTGTACGATCCGTATTCTGAATAATTTTTTTTGATACTTTGTATACATACCTTGTGTATTCACGGAAAGGTATAAAGTAAAAGGTAAAAAAAAATCTTAAGTATTCGAAAATGGAAACGTGGCTCATTTTTGATCGGTGATCGTGTTCATTGCATTGCAATGTTGCAAATACCCCCATGAATGCACTATTCTGCATTATCAATGCACATTAAACTCTCTTTCTCTCTCACTCTCTTTTAGTTTTAGTGAATGTGAGTGTGTGTGTGTGACTGTGTTACAACTCCTGTTATACTTTTTTTATCCTTCATTTTATTTTTATACTTTGACAATCAACAATCATGTTTATAGTAGTTTCCTATTTTTTTTCACCCTCTCGCTTCATTTCGTCCCCATCTTCTTTTACTTGTTGTACATATTTAACTTGCATCCATACATCATATAGCGAAAAAAAGGGTCGACAAAATTGCACATTTCAATTTTATGTCTATCATATACTTACACTTATTGTATTTGTGTGTGTGTGTCCCTGTTTGTGTGGTTGGATGTCAATTAAATCTCAATACGTATTTTTAATGGAGTCACATGCAAGTTCTACTATTAACAGAGGAGACAGAAAATTGACATAGGAGAAAGAGAGAGAGAGGGGGAGAGATAATGTTGGTAATAATTCCAAATCATAATCTCTGATTGTGTGTGTCTGATTGTAATAATCCCACATGGCAATGTTTTGATGGTCACTGCACTCTCTGTGACACATGTCCACTAATTTTTTTTTCTGAACAGAAAAAGAATCTGCACTGTACAAAATTTTCGCAATATTATTTACACTCAGACATGTTCTCAGATTCTCAGTGCATACACTACACATTAAGTACAGTGTGTGTTGACTCCTTGGAATGGCCCTTGCATGTGCCACACATTAACAAATATTGGTCAATATTACACACACACACACACACAAACAACCAAAGGTTGCCACAAAATAAATTTTTTGGGATGACAAATCCCTAGACACAAAGAGAGCGAGAGAGTACAAAAGACGAGACAAGTTTTTGTCTTGATTATACATCATCATCTGTTGTTCTACAATATTAGAAAAATGAAATATTCAAGTAGGCTAATGATAAAAAATACCATTTTATTTGTCTTTAATTATGTACCATGCACCATGCATTAATAGTAATACCAGTCAAGTCAAACCATGTGTCCATTGTTGATGAATATTTTCATTTTTATATTTTATTATTTTCTTCCAAGACAGTCGTGCAGTGCAGTATACAGAAGTCGGCTACCATATAAAAGAAACGTCTGATCACCTTTCAACCCTGCACAACCGCTACCTCCTCTGTAATTAGTCTTAATTGACCCAACTGATCTTGGACAATTAGCTCACCCTCCCCCCTCTTTGAACCCTTTCCAACCTGTATACTTAGCCTCCCTTTTGAAAATTGAAAAATGAACAGACAATTTACATAAAACAATTCAACTACTGAATAATGAATCATTGAGGAAATGAGTAATCTGCCAAACTCACTAATACAGAGTCGAGTGACTTGTATTTCTTTCTTACATACTCCTCTAGTAATGCAGAATGGGCAAGGGAAAAAACTTCAATTAAAACCAACCCTGATGAGAAAAGAGCAGCAGGCAGAGAGAGTGAAAGTACACAATTTTTCCCATTTTCCATTTTTCTTCTTGCAGAACTTCTTCGAGAAAGGAATCATAATATTTAAGTAGTATGAAATTAATTACTAGGACAGAACCTTCTTATAAATTGAATATACACAAATCAACGTACACAGGGGGATATTTAAACTGATGATATTTTTTTTATATATACACACTTAAGTAGCTTTCATCCCCGCCCTCCATTTCCCCCTATTTAATCTCCAATCTACCCTCAATTTCATCATTCTCTCTCATAAGAATATTGTTCACAATTCATTCATATTCTCCTCTCTATTCAATTGTGACATTAGTGGAGTTATACAGTTAAAAAATTTTCATGAATCAAAGCTTACCCACAGAATGAACAGACAAAGAAAGAGAGAGAGAGAGAGAACAGGTTAGATTGTGATTTTTATGATTGTGTATCATGATCTCTTCACAGTGATTGTGAATGTATCCTACCCAGTTTTTTTTGAAATAATCCTTTTTCAAAGAACAAGAAGAATCAGAGAGAGAGAGACAGTGAAATTTGACAGAGACATTAAATATTCTAATTTTGCGTGTCTGTAGATAATAATTTATTGAGTACATTACCTCAATCTCTTGTGTCTGATCGTCAATGATGGCTGAAAAGAAAAAGAGAGTATTATCAATTCAACAATAAATGTATGTAACACAAATTGTCTGGTAAAAACAGTAATAAATTTACCTTGTGAAGACTTGAGATCATTCTCGAGCTCCGCATTCCTCTGGAGTAAAGTCCGACCCAATTCTGCTGCCACTTCCAAGTCTAAATATAAGGGAAGAAGAAATCAATTAGAATAATTAACAAAAATTGTAATTAAATTTTTAATATAACAAGGAACACACCAGAACGTGTGTATTTAGTGTCATGTATCTTCCAACCAAGAAAGTACTATGTAGTATGTATTACAAATTAGCTCTCACTCTTACTGACTAGACTACCTCTTTCCGTTCTACTCAATATTAAAATTTATAATTTGGGAAAGATGATCTCGCATTAAATATCGATAGGAATAAATATTCGTCCACACCTCCGGCCAACAGACAAACCATTATGGATATAAAAAAACGAGATGATTGATCGACACACACTGCCTCTCTTTGGGAAAATATATTATAGACAAAGAATGTGGATCAATCATGAGAAAAATCATGTGGTCCACATACATACATGAAATTGAATAGCCTGTAATCATCCTTCAAGCTCACCTCTCTCTCCACATTAAGCAGATTGAGGAGGACAAGAGAGGAGATTGAGGAGGACGATCGTCTCAAGACAAGTGATTGAAAAATTTTCTCAATTCTCTCATCTTTTTTCCCCATCATCTTCTCTCTCTCTCTCTCTTTCCGGCTACTTTCCTCCACACTTGAAGATGCTATATATTTTTTGTTACAATTCTCTCATCCACCCCCCCCCATATATGATCAGAAATCACAATTCCCAGACTGTCTAATAACCATCAGAGAGAGAGAACAACAACAACTCACATACAGAAATGGTCAAAAGGAATTGGAAATTGAAACTTCATGCAAGAGCAAAAGATTTAACAGCAGCAGTAGGTGAATTTCATCTCAAACTCCCAAAGGCAAAAGGGATACTGTGAATGTGTGTGTAACACTCTCTCGGATCGGCTATGCAGATTACACTCTTTT
The DNA here is from genome assembly GCA_009870185.1 of Pygmarrhopalites habei. NCBI lineage: Eukaryota > Metazoa > Arthropoda > Collembola > Symphypleona > Arrhopalitidae > Pygmarrhopalites > Pygmarrhopalites habei. Next base: position 7,167 of record WJFB01001059.1, read on the forward strand.
TATTCACTCTGCAGGTCTGGTCTGTGTTCTGATAGATGAGTGAGTCGGCCTGATTTTGATTTATTATTCATGATTTCACCGCATATCATTATGAATATATTATAAATAATTTAGTACCAACACACACACAGGAGCACCATTTCCGCTTCTTACTAAATTTACTTTCTTTTACCACCACCATGTACACACACACACGTGTAGCCAAATTGATGTGTACATACTCATCTCTCATTTCCACCACTCTCTCTCTCTCTATGTATAGAAAGGGGGAAAGAAGGAAGGTGTGTAAAAATACACATCTGTGACCACATGTGGTCTACACTCCACACACACACACACACACCAGATATCTCAGTTGTAAATTGCACTTCCCATGCTTCCCCGGTGTGTATGTACACAATGAGGAAAACGAACAGAAAAGTTTTTTTGGCCATTATCATTAATTCGAATTAAGTAGGATAGATCAATTATGGATATGTATGTATTATGGAGGGAGGGAGGGAAAATACCTTGGATATCCTGGAATGGATTCTTCTCTCCACAGAGGAGGAGAAGAAGGCCAGACGATGAGGATGACGGCGACGACGATGATTTACCAAATCGTAACATTTTCTTCCTTTTTTTCTCTGTCTCTCTTTTTTCGAAACACCCTGATCAAATATCCTTTTTCTCCTGTCTTCCTCTCCCGGTAATTCCCGGGTATTTGTGTCAACTAATAATAAAACTCCGGGTCTCACATTTCCCCTCCTCCATCACTATCTGCACTGTTCTTCCTCCTCAACAGTCATTTGTACCCACCACTTAAGACGTACAGATTAGAGTCCAAGTCCAATTTTTCCGAAAAGGTCAGTGCACGACACACACACACACACACACACTGACAGCTCAATGACAAAAGGAGAGACGCAATTAAAAGTCGTGTGACTGTGACATGGGAATTTTTGTGGCTGTGGGGAGAGGAGGAGAGGTCACCTTTTAAAAACAATCCAAATCCTGGTCAATTTTAAAATATGTTACGCGCAAAGGGAGCCAGTCACCACACACACACTCTTTCTCTAGGGCTGTAATAAAAGTGTCCAATATTTTTCCTTGGTCTCTCGAAAAATTTCAGTGCACTATGACGAAAGAGGCAAAAGAGATGACAATGATGCCTTGGGCTACAGGCATGAGACACTCAGAGAGAGGAGAAAAACTGAGTCGTGCAGTGTAGAGTGTGGATCATTCAAGATAAATGTTAAAATACAGTCCACACACTAAACATACTGTACTGTACATACTGTATACACAGTGAAAAGGACTTTAGAAGGGGAAATATATTGTATATAGATGTTAAAGCCCTTCACCGTCCCTTCGCTATATATCCCTTCTACTACCTATAATACAGAGAAGAGTTACTCTTCTCTGCCTATAATACAGAGTACAGTGTATATGGGAAACCTTAAGAGTGAGTGCAACAAAAATAAGTCAAAAGTGAGGAAACTGGGAGACACACACTACCTACACTACACGAGGGAGAGAAAGAGGGTGAATGGATTATAATACAATGAGTATGGGTATTATTCGAATATTTTTATATGTGTGGATTTACGTAGAAAATTATCGACATTATATATTATAATCAAGAAGAAAAATGGGGGGAAATGGGTTTGTTCACTCCTTCAAAACGACCATTCGTCATTAAATTGGGATATAATCTTTTGAGGGTAGTGTAAAGGCACAACAATAACAACGGACACTTTTTGACTCAATTTCCTGATTCAACGTTCAAAAACACATGTAGCTACACACATGGCAGTGTGTGTATGTAATTTTGTATATGTAACACTTTTTGTAAACGGGGCTCTGACTTTTTGTTAACCTCAAGATTAAAGTTATTAGACTATAATTTGATTGGACACAATCACAAATAGACAAACATGGACACCCGCTGTCCACTCTCAAAAGAAATTTGAAGAATCTATGTATACTAAGTGTGTTGTGTATGGGTAAAATTAACTGTACAATTATTATTACTCGTGTTCACACAGATCCAATAGTCACATTAAAAATTCCTTTGGGTACAAAAAAAAATCATGAAATACTTCCCTCCTCTCAAACTTTATAAATATTAATTTTCTCTCTCTCCCTGTTGAAATTCACGTGTGTGTCCTTTTTTCTTGATTTTTGTTGTTAAATACTACACACTGAATGACTGTAAGTACTGTGTAAAAGCCTCTCTCTCTCTCTTTTCCTTCTACTCTCTTTTTACCCTCTCAATCGCCATAGTCAACTGAAAACTGACTGACGTGAATGACTTGAGCTGACTTTGTAAGCAGATATTGCACACACACACACAAACATATGCACTTCTTCTAATGTGTGTGTGTTTTTGAACATTGCATTTTCAGTATAGACTTCTCCTATGGAAAGACCCACTCCTTTTTACTATCGAGCAAATAATTGTGTGTGTGTGCAGTGTTCACATTATATTCTGTATCATTACTAAAGGCTATGGGAGACACACACACACATAGAGAGAAAGAGAGAGAGAGAGAGGTAAATCCTACATGTAATTGTACAAAAACTCTCAAAAAAGTTAGCTGACTGGGATTTCGACGTCAGTTTGTATTTGTGTGTGTGTGCCTACTTGCCTTGTCTGTTGTTGTTGATGTGGGGAAACACAATTAAAGTGTGTAAAAATGTAATGGAGCTGACGTCGTCCTTTGACTTTTTAGTACACTTGACTTTAATGTACTTGGATTGTGTGTGTACAATGAGTTCCATTCCCCATTCATATGAAGGAAAAATCACCCAATTTTCCCATTTAACTTTCCCATCAAAACCAATATTTACAAAATATCATATTCTACTTTACATTTTACGACCTGCCCTCAACAATCCAGCCAGGCCAAATGAACGAAAGAAATGATGATCAACTTGTTTGAGCAGGAGTCAATTTTTTGACGAAAAAAAATCACAAATTAACCCCACCCCTCCTCCTCTACAAATGAAGAAATATCTGCATGAAGAATACAAAACAGAAGGGGATTTGAAAACCGAGAAAACCATTCATTTGTTGGTTAACCAGACACTCACAAAACTGAGAAGGGGAAGAAAAAAACCAAACCAAATGAAACCACCATTTGCAACATACGTACCAAAAACATGAGAAAACTTTCTTCTTTCATTCAATCACTCCTCCCTACGCCTCCTTTTTCCTCCAATAAATAATAAAAAATTATTGATAGATTTGTCTTAAGCTTGACGGATGCCCCCCAACAATCCCATTGTTGTGTCTGTCTTCACATTAGGACAAGACTAGAATACATTATAGGAGGAAGGAGATAAGATTGAAACAAGATGATAAAGAGAACCAAGTAGCCTAATAATAATGTATCTGATCTGTCTGTATAGTAGTAGACTTGTCGACAACTTCATGGCCAATAAGGTAGTCAAGCATGACGATGATGATGACGAAAGGGACTCAAATTTGTACAAGGCAAAAATTGACCTTCAAATCTTCTTCATCTAGAATGTGAACAGAGACAACAGATACACAGAGAGAAAACAGATCCTGTGTTTCCATTTCGAGACGATTCTTCAAAAAAAACACTCAACGACCATGTCTAGCCCTGACTGATATACTTGTCATCCATATCTCAATAATTTGTTGTAAATATGGTGAAAAGATGTTTTTCATTTTTTTAAATTGAATTTAATATGTAAAACATGAAGAGGGACAGACGTGATGATACTTTTGTACACTGTCAAAACACACACACACACACACACTTTCCACTTGAACCACCAATTTGCTCATCATCCACCCATATTTTTTTGTGCTGAACAAACTTTACTACCATGTTTTTGTTTTTCATCAATCAACTAAAGAAGAGTGTATGTAATGGATCCTCTCAAATGTGTGTGTGTGCGTGTGTGTATTTTGTGTCTTGTCCTCTCATCGTCAGTCATTTCCTTTGAAAAGATAAAACAGCAGCAGCAACAACAAACCTAACCTCTTTTCTCTACACTTTTACCCTTTTAAAGGAGATTATTGGTATGAGAAGCACATCCTTCTTTTCAATAATAATAATAATGTGGTACTTTTCTAAAATACAAATTTAATTTTTGCACGTACTCCTACTCCAAGTCAGGCTGCTGTATTGACAATAAGCCAAGATAAATGATGTACCACATCGGTAATTCGATAGTTAGTAAGTAGTAGTAATGTAGAAAGAGAGAAGGTGGAAAAACTCTCTCGATTTAGCATCAAATTGTTTTTGTCCATTGTGTACCTTTATGACGGTGTATTTATTAAAAAGTTTTAATTTACAATATAGAAAATCCATTAATGACTACATCCGGTTCTTCTTCCACCTTCTCTAAAAAAATAATATTTTCCAGTATCCACAGACGTAGACAAAAGGAGAGAGAAAAAAAAAGAGTACAAAGGTCGATGACAAGATGAAGTTGAGAACAAGAAAAATTATGACGGAGAAGAAACATGTTGCAAAATTCGGGTTTTTTCTCGAAACAATGTTTGAAAAAAAAAGGAGAACCAGAACAAGACAACGAGAGGAGAGTGGAACACCTTGAATTTTTCAGTTTTTGTCTTTGACTGATGAACCATTGTTAAAGAGATGGAGATTGAGAGGTTAAACAATATTATTATGTACTGTATGCTGTACACACATGTCTCAGAAGTGTAGAGTCGTGTACAATCAATTTTTAATTTTTCTTTAAAGTGTTCTCATCTCATCCTCACTCTACCAGAAAAAGACTTCACATGGGAATTAATTGAGATAAACTGTGAGAAAAAAAGGATTCATGGTGGTTGAGCAGTGTCTTTCTCACTCTCTTCATTATTGTAATAATAGGAATTATTACAGTGCAATTATTACACCCCATACATATTTCCATTTTCTTATTTGTCACCACGTTATTTACACTGCACCTTGCACATTTGGGATTATTTACTAATGACCACACAGAATGAGAGTGGATGATTGACGTGGAGGAGGAGGAAGTGTGGTTTAAAACTTTTGGGATTATCACCGGAAGTTCAAGGTCGCCCTTTTGCAAATTTGCTCACATTAAAGCTGACTCTGAGTCTATTTGTAGATACTTTAGTTTTAGTTTTAAAATTTAGATGCATACATTCAAGTCGTTACATAATCCAAAGTTTCTAATTGTAATTATATCATCCTCACACACTTGAATTTCAAGGTTCCTGCGACGGAGGCCACACACTCTACACAAATGTATTCATGAATTTTCAAGTTGATGTTGATGAGGCTTGACAAAAAGACAAGAGTGTGACAAAAAATGTTGATAATTTGTTTATCTACCGACTACACTTTCCATATTATATCGGTGTCTGAAGAAGGGAGGAAAAAATATATTTCGTCGTTCTTCATGCTCTTAAATTTCTAATTCAAACGTTAAGAATCCTCCATCATGAAATTTTTGGAGCGATTTTAATAACCACACACTCTTCCATTTCCAGACTTAAAGTAGATACGTGTGCAACTGTGTAATTCTCATTATTACCCCTTTTGTACGACATGTAATGTAATGTCCCAACCAAGAAGAAGAAGACGAACAAGTGGGAAAAAATCTCATTCTGACCATTATGTCTGTAGTGTGTGTGTGTGTGCCGGGCAAAAGGGACATTAAAAGAGATGCGAATTTAGCACTCTTTTGCACAATCATGATGTATTATTCGTCAATTGCTGAAAATTCACAGGGCACGAATGACTGTGGGCAAGATGAGATGGACATTGTCCAGGGTTGTGTGTGTGTGTCTCTCTCTCTCTCTCTTACATACGTGTGACGTGTGTGTGGTGTATGTCCATATTTATGGTGGATAGAGGTAGTCTCCAATTTTGTTTTGAACAATAGACAGAATATTGGGAGGAGGAGGAGGAGGAGAATGAGCATAAAGCTACAATTTTACATTACATTTGAGTAAGAGATTTTTCTGTTAATTTCCCTGATAGTCAGGAGAGTTAGAGTCGATCATAAACTTATTCTCTTCAAGAGGATGGTTGCTGGTCTTACTCCTCATTTTTGTTGTTGTTCTATTACCTCAAAGGTTTTTGCTCTCTCTCTCTCTCTCTTCCTTCCATCCCTCCTTCATTGTACGTCGTGCAAATCTCATTAAATCTACTCTTTTGTCCATACAAACTCCAACTCGTACCGTATTACCTCCAAGCAGAGTCTCTCCAGCCTTTTCTTCATATTTTTGTCAAAAAAAACCCATCCTCACTTTTTAGTAGCACTTTCTAAGCAAAGCCACAAAATCTAAAGTTGGTTATCGTCCTAAAACAAGTTGAATTCATCCAAGCGGCGTCGAAGTTGAGCAAATAAGATTCTATATTCTTCTTCATGTATTAATTAGTTTTCAACTGCGACAATTAATAAATCGTAACTGTGGGATTGTATTAGAGAGACTACGGTAATTGAGACTGGGAATAGAAGAAGCCATCATGATGATGGTGCAGCTGTTTCATTTTCGAGAGAGAGAGAGAGAAAGACAAGAACCGGCTGTACATACCGCGGATATAACACACGGCTCCAGAGAATTGTATTTAATCCTATATTGTAAACTTGTCATAGGAAAAAAATCACATCTCCTCCTCTTTGTTGATGTTACCTAAGGCATTTTTTTGGACACACGCAAAAAGTCCGAGAGAGAGAGAGAGACAGACAAAGAACCATCATCGTCAAAAGTGAGTAATAAAAAAAGGACATGAAAAGATAACAACTAAACAACAAGTTGAAGTTGGACAACTGTCAAACTATGAATTACTACTACTAACACTATATTATGGTATCATCATTAAACTATTTTATTACCACAGTACACATCTGTCCCTCAAAACAGCTGTGTCTCTCTCTCTCTCTTGTATTGTGATCCTTAATTGTAATCTGAGGATGAGTTGGACGGTACTCCCTCATAAATATTAAATTTTTGTGTGTTGTGTGTGTGTATACCAGTTACATTCGCCATTATTACCCACTGCCAATTTTTTTTGCACAATCTCGAGACGTATCAAAGTCATTCATTTACCATTAACAATAATATTATACTTGCGTGGTGGCCTATCGTAGTTTATATTAAATATTAACATAAGATATAAATATCCCGATATTATAACATTCCAAAAACTTTTATCTACATCCATCAACTCAACGAAATTGTGACGAAATTTGATCACTAATTTGTTTTATTCCCCGCAAAAACAGTTGAGAAAGAAAAGACGCACAGGATATAATTATTCTTTTCTCGTATTATGACCACCCTAACTAGGATTACGAAATACTTTTGTTTGTGACTATATATCTCTCTTTTCATGGTCAGAGTCAAAGAGAGAAAAACCTTTTCATCCCTTTATCCAACTCCCAACTTTTAGTTTTGATTTTTAAATAGCCATGACTCCACTCATCATCGTCCATTCTGTCTGACAAGTCCAAGAAATCCCAACATCTCTCTCTCTCTCTCTCTTTCATCATGAATGTTATCTGACAGACATTAAAATTGTCTGACCAAGATTAATCACACACATTAGTAAAATAACTTTGTACGCTCTCACAATCAGTTGTTTTTAATGTGCGTGTATGTCAATTTGTACACATTTGTATCCCAGGATCACAATTATCATAATATATTGTATTGTATTGTTAAATCCACTGTGTGTACAAGAGAGAAATGGATTAAAAAAGAGAGGGAGCAATGAAGATTAAATAGGGATAATGATGATGATAAGAAAGAAAGATAATTGGGGTGGAATTTTTTCATACATTGTAAATAATGTTATTCTGCACTGCAGTAATACTTATAGCATAGCTTGTTTATTAATATTACCTAGATGTACATACATTATTACTACAGTTTTTTAATTTATTGGACTGCATCGCATCTGATCATGATGAGAAATTTCGATTGAGACAAGTCAGATTTAAATAAATGACACTGCAGAGGAAAAGGTGAGATATATGTGATGGCCTTTTTTTGACTTGGCTAATAAATCAATAAAGAGGAGGGGGGGATCGGTGAAAATATATCCTCTCTTTTTTAATAATACACACACACCACACACGTCACACACAGACACACACACCATATCTGAGGATACTGTGTATGTACTATGTACGAAGGGGATCGTAAAGTCTCAAATTTCTCTTTGACCTTTTTCCTTTCCCCATAAATCCTTTGATTCTCTCTCAACCCCCGTCCACTGCATACCTAATAGATTAACTTTAGAGACAATACATTTCCCTCCAGCTGCAAAACCAATGTCAGTTATGAAAATTCATATTTATATTTGAATGTCTTTCTCTCTTCTCTTCACACACACACACACACTCTCAAAGATTAATGAATGATGGAAACCGGATTCTCTCTCTCTTCTCCTTGTGAGATATCACATTTCTCCAACACTTTGTGTGTGTGTGTGACAAGACCGTCTATCTCTGTTTCAAAAAAGAATAATTCTGACCAACATGGACTGTCCAATTTAGACAGTCTGACGTCTCCTGTCTTTATCTGTGGCTCTTGTGGTCATTTGTGCCGCTCATTTTCATGACTCGACTCTCTTCTCTACCTTCTCTCTTTTCAAAACACATACACACACATTCACATGTATTTGTACTACAATCGTACACGAGTTACAAAAGTAAATTTTTAAACTAAAAAAAAAATCTGAGAACATGTCACTCACCCTCAAACAGAATTGTGGCTGAGCTTAGCCTCATGACCCAGTCAGGTCAATAAGATGAGGATGAGAGTCAATGGAACAATAAATTCTCAAATTCTACCGACAATTGTGAAATGTATACTTTATAAGCACACACAAAACCACAAGAGAGAGAGAGAGACAGAGACAATGCAATGAGCTTCGAGAGACTGAGAATTTTCAAAATAAAAAAAACGCACAACATACAAATTCCAAGCTACTTAACTTTTGCAAGAGTATTAGGCATTTATAATCGTCTTACTCTCCTTTTGGGTTCGTTAGAGGAGGAGGAGGGGAATTCAATGGGAGAATTTGCAATAAAAGAAGGAGGAGGAGGAGTGAAAAAAAAGCTTTCCACTTATACTTTGGAACAACAATTAGAATTAAAAGTAGAGAATCAAATGAATAGAGAAGAGGAGAGAATAATAATAAAAAAATAAATAAAAAAAAGAGTGAAAAGAAGAGCAAATTGAATGGGACTAGTGAATTGAATTGCATTCAAAAATAGTAAGCTCTGATTAATTAGCAGCTTCTTCTTCTTCTCCTCCTCCGACCCAACAAGATGACGATGACGACGAGGAGGAAGAGTATTTTTTTTCTCTCTCTCTCTCTCTCCAAATCTCAGTCTCCTCAATGTGTACAGTTGGCAGTATAATAAGTATGTAGTCTCTCTCTACTATTTTAATTTAGAATGCTAATGTGTACAGCACATGTTGTTGTTGTGGGGGGAATAGTAATAGTAAAAAGTATGTACGCTAAAAATCCCTGTGTAAGAGAGAGATGCAATGGGCTAAAAAACCGTTTCATTCATCAAATCGAATGGAATTGGTAAATGTGAATGTGTGTCGGCCGGACGGGTGGTCTTTCTCTTACTATGGGTTGTGTGTGTGTGTGTGTGTGTGTTAACTACCTTCAGGTCAACACCTAAATACTTTGTATAACTATCCGCACTCTGAAATCTCCTGTGCAAGGAAAATACATTTTTGCACATTTGTATCTTTGAAATTTCTAATCCTCCTTCCTCTTGGTTGTACATGGCAAGAAGAAGAATCTTCAAAGTTGAAATGGATTTTTACGCACAACAACAACAACCCAAAAATACAGTACAAATTCACCATGTGTACTCAGCTGTCATCCCTGTATGATGTTTTCGGTTGTATTTGTGTGTGTGTGGAAATTTAATTAGTAATTATTTAACCATATATGTATGTATCCTAATTAGTAATTTTAACCGAATGAAAGAAAGAGAGAGAGAAAATATGGTTTAATTCATTGGGAGGGGGAAATGAAAATGAAAATATTTTTCTCAGAGATTCAATCTTGAGCAAAATACAAAATTAAATATTATGAAAAGAAAATAGGAACACACGTCATTATACTCTTTTTCCATTCGCATTGCATTACATTACATGGGGAGGGGTGTGCGTGTGTGTGTGGAGGAAGAGGAGGACATTCACAATTAGGACAAAGAGAGAACAAATAAAGCAAAGGAGACGAGAATAGATAGAAAATAAAAAATGAAAATAGAAATAAAATTCACTTTTGCCTGTCCCTTTCCCTGATTGTCCCATTCATTAATCACTATTATTAGGAGGAATGACCATCGATTTTCTCATCCACATTCACAAATCATTACTTTACTCTTGGGAATTGCATATGTATGTAGTAAGTTAGTAAGTAGTCAAGAGGAGAGCAAAACAGCTACTTTTTGAACATTTACATACATTGAGGATGAATAATCAAAGTTGAGCAATCAAAATCCTTTTTTGAATTAAACCTGCCTATAATAATATTGTAATTCATACTAACGTAGGATTTTAAATTTACATACACTACAAAGAGAAAAAAGTGTCTCTTTGACATCAAGAACTCTTGAACTCCCCCTCTGCATTATCATTACAGTATATGTATTTAGAGAGATTGAATTTTAATTTCTCCAATTATCCACCTCTCCAGCAGCTTTTATAATCTTCTCTCTCCCTTTCTTTGTGTGTACCGAATAACATTAATCTTTAATTGTCTGACAATGGACACACTTTTTGGTAATGAAACTTTACCTTGAATGGAGAAATAAAGTAACAACCACACACACACATACACACAGGGGAAGGGAGGGTGGAAATCTATTTACAATTTTGTACATCTCCAATTGGAGACTGTGGAAATTAAAAATTTCTACTTACACACACACACACACACACACACACTTCACACACACTCTCATAATTATTAACAAGAGGGTTTGTAAAATATTTAAATTGTCCCTGTAAAATGGTTAATAATCCAAAATGGTCCCCCTCCACCACACACACACAGTGTGACTTAGCTGACAAAGAATTAGCACTCTACTATAGATAAAATGTATTTAGCCATGCCACCATATACAAAGAGTAAGTGTGTGTGTGTGTCCTAAGTAACATTTGATGATTTGGAAAGGTGAGACGAGCCATTGCCAAATGGCTTGCTTCACACACACACGAGAGAGAGAGACAGAGAGACCAGAGGAAGGAATGATCTAATGACAATGAATGACACACACACTCACCAAGTAAACAAGCTGAGCTAACACACACACACAAACGATTAACCTTACGGACTATTTTTTTGTGTGTAAAGTGCATAAGAACATGGCTTTTTACATACATTGGCCAACCTCTTCGTAAATTATCCACAGATGAACTCGTCACAAGAGGAGAGGAAAATGGTTCAACCTACGCCAAGCTGTAACTAACAACTCTTCTTATAGGATAACCTGATAGCGAACGAACAACTAGATTTTATATGGACTTGCGGAATTTGGAATTTTGTATCTCTTTCCACACAAACACATATTTCAATGTATTTAAGGTAATTCTTTGGATGAGATTTCTCGTATGGAGATGACAGACTGAGAGGATCCACCTTCTTCATTCATTTTCTTAATAATAAAAATGATGGTAAGGTACACACGTAACAGTGTGTGTGTGTTTGTATTTTTAATTCTACATAAGGTCAGCAGAAATGAGTCAGAGAGAAGAAAGAATTACATGACTTTTCGACGGACCAATCGGGGAATGGAATGGAAATGTATGTTAAATGGACAAAAATTTATTCAACAAAAAAGCAAGAGCGAAAATGAAAAATCCACTTGAGATTCAAGACACTTGAGTCCGGACACACACACAATGAGAGAGAAAATTATTACATATTATTATGGAGAGAGACAATTATTACAGAGTGGACTGTATTATCTCCATTTTAAATAAGACTCGTCACTCTCTCTCTCTCTCTCGTCCCCTCTTGTCTTGTTCACTTTACAATTTAAGAATGAGAAAAAATATAATAATAAAAGCTTACAATTATTGGTTAAAATAAAAATGACGACACAAAAAATACACACTCCACAATCCTTTTTGTACTGTACTTACATGTGTTTGTGTGTACGTAAAGAATTATTCAAAACGAACATTCATTCACATTTACAATACGACTGATTTTCATAAGCTCAGTCACACAGTCACACACACACACACACTATAATGTAATAGAATAGTGGGTAAACGTAACAAACTTAACAATAAAAAAATAACATTTTGGTCAGTTGATTAGCTGCAGACTTGGACACTTACAAATTTTTTTGATTTGACTCTTCATTGAATCCCTTTTTTCTCCTCCTCTTTATCACAAAGTCAGTCAGTGGAGATTTTAGGATGAGGCAACGCAAAACCACAGAGAAGAAGACGAAGGAAAAATCACCCACCAAAAGAGAAAAACAGATGGAGAGGAGGAAAATAAAATATTACACTTTTATAGCATAACTATGATATATGTACAATAACTAAATAAGCACTAGTTGAACTACAAAGTACGCAATTTTTACATTCTTTGTCAAGATTCACACACACACACACACACACAGAGGTTAAGTGGTCTGCACGTCATTAAGTCCATGACTCAACTCTTTAAATTTTTTATACATACAATTTTTTGATATTACGATATGATGATGAACAGTTGAATTCATTTTTTTTGATTAAAACTACTGAACATAATAATTTCTCTGACGAATGTCAATCGTCGTCACAAAATTAGATTTGCGTGAGTTAAGACAGAATCGCATCATACACAAATTATTACGTTGTGAGGTGAACTACTGTAACAATGATCCTGATTTCCATGTGATTACACTCACATCAACCATAAAACAATCCATTGGAAAATTAGTGGGGAGACTAAATGGAAGGGTAATTGCCTTGATTTTGCAAAAAAAACGCTACAATTAAACTTACTTACGTACATGGCCTTCGTAGTAAACACAGGGAGAGAGAGAGAGAAAAGGGAAAGAAATTGCAAAATCTGCCAAATTATTATGTACCACCTAAAGTGAAATAAAAAAAAACAAATTTTTTATTCACATTTCAGCACTCCTTTTTTTGCAAAACTATGATTTATTTCCAATTTGTCAATGTACCCAGACGGAACTGGACCATGGAAAATTCATTTTGCTCTTACTACATGTACGCACATAATTCTCCAATATTTTACTACATCCTGATTAACCACAATTAACATTCCATCCCTACATTTAAGGGAATTTGAGGAAGGTTACCCGGAATGCGGAAACTAAAATTATCCAAAAGTAAAAAAAAATTTGCACACACAATCATATCAATGGCAAATGTCTTCTCCTCTTCTAGTTATCATATACGAAAGTAGATCGTCCCTACTTTACTCAACATCCTTTACATACATCTAGTACATACGAGTGTGTGTGTGTGTGTCTACCATGTACAGATTACAGAAGATGAAAAAAGCGAGCGTTGGCGTTCCTCGTTTTGTCACCAAGGGAAACTTGTTCATTGCTTATAAAAATAATGACCCCTTCTCCTCATCTTCCACTTCACCACACCATATGTTCCGTTCCTTCTTTAATTGAATCACCAAACTCTTATTTAAAAATGTATTTAGTTTTGTATTTAATATAATGCACACACACACACACATAAACAAATTTTCTCCCTCTGTGCACTGTGTGAGTTGTAAAAACCACTTCCGCCACGTGCCCCCTCACCCTCAATCCAAAATATCTTAATCTTATTATAAATACATTGTGTGTCAGTGGTTGGTGGTAGAAGGATTGTACAAATTTAAATCGTCTTTCTTCTTCCTCCATTAAATACTTCCTTACTCCCTAATTGAACAAGTAAGTAAACTGACAAAGGACGTACAAGACAGAGAGAAAGATTCCCAAAGTTACATACCTTACGTGAAGGAGGATACGAGGAGAGAATATCAAAAGAGGAGAATTCTTTGAGAAAATGAAAAGTGGACAATCCTCGACTGTCCACTCCACACACATACATACACAGACCAGGGAGGGAGAGGACATTGTTTGGAGATGGTAGAAAATGAAAAATGAAAATTTTACTCAAGAGAGGATTGTGGTCATCATCATCATTTCAATTCACCCCTTCACTCTCTTACCAAGTATTTACTTTTTCTCGAGAGTCTACACACACAGTAACACAGTTGTGTGTGTGTGTGTAGGTATTATATTCAGATTTTTCCTCGAAAAACTCCCAGTCAATCCTAGAAGCGGCTGTTCAGTCAGTTCAAAAATCTTTGTTGTTTGGGATCTACTTTTCAACAAGTTAAGACGAAAAATTCACATGGGATTTTGTTTGATGATTTGAGGGAGAGTTGAAGTGTGAACGTGGTAGTTTAAATATACATAAATACTTATAGTACGATGGATGTATCACAATGTAAATTGTTAGTTTATCAATTCGATTCGACATGGTTACCCCTCTAACCCAGTACACGACTTTTTTTGTCCTACCAAAACTAAACTGTGCAAAATGTCTTATGTGCAATACTACTATTTAACTACTAAAAAGGTAGGTATATATAGACATACAGAGAGTATCTAAGAATGAAGTTGCCTTAAATAAATATACGGGAGGGTTACTTCTTTTATACTATGTGTACTCAAGTATTAAGGTAAAATGGTATAATAGCTGCAATTCTACTACTTTACAGTTGACACTTTGTCAGTTTGTTCTCAGCTAACAACACATTAGCAATACACACATGACTTGACAGTGGGAAACCATATTTACATTTTTGGACATTTTATTTAGTAACTTCTGCAAACTTCTGTGTACAATTGCACTGGCTTGGAATTCGTATTTCCCACGCCCTCATCTCGTCAAAAGATTAGGAGAATGAAAATGAAAATGAAGGAGGAGGAGAGTGAAGGTGTTATTAAAAAAAGTAAATGTTGTTTTGAGAATACGAGAGACACACAGAAGTCCATTATATGATCCTCACCACCATTAACTACAGTATAATGTATTATGAATGGAAAGGATGGATAAAAGAAAAGAAAGGATTTTTTGAACCATTTGGCATTGCACTGATTCAAAAAAGGGAATTGAATACACACAAGTCTCTTTTTTTGTCAATGTGTTCTTTAACAAGTGTGGAGGTGGACCGAGGTTTTCATCAATTAGGTATTGATATCCCCTCATAAATGTAGGATCATCAGTCTCTCTCATTCCACTATGTATGACTAACAGTTAACTGTAATACCTAAATACTTAAAGGATAGTTTAGTTTTGTATGATCGATTGTCCATTGTCAAAAAAGAAAAATGTAAATGTATTGGACTTGACAGGAGGAGTTCTCTTTCACTTTGACTGTCTTTATAGTTAACACAGGAGTTATCTAGTAAGTAGTCTCTCTCTCTCCTCTAGGGCAATGAATGCAGTCAAACATTTAAAAAAATCGTAAATTGACATACCTAGTCATACAGACAGATACAGTGTGTGTGGGAATGGGAACACTTACACTCTTTTCAGATCCTCGTGTAATGTGTGTGTGTGGATTATAATATATGGCCTTTTTTAATTGAATACATGTAGTACATTAACGTTTAATTGAATGCATGAATGCAATTAACAAAGTGTGTGTGTGTGTGATAATTAGCAAAGAGACAAACTTCTCTCTCACACACACACACCTCCTAAAAATCCTCCTCCACCCTCCTCCTCACTCATCATTCATAAAAAGTTGAGAGGGAGTAATATCCTGATAAATGTGTATTGTTATTTGTTGAGTAGTGGAATAATGCAAATGTGTGAAATACACACGACACAACTTGCTAAAATACAATTTAACGATACACTATTAACAGCTTAATGGATACGGAGAATGAGAATGAGAGCTAATATCTCAAAAAATGATGGCTGAATGATAGCTGTTCGTTCTCATCACACACACACCTGTATTCCTGTAGTGTGTGTGTGTAATTAAAGGATGTACGCTATGAGTTGAAGAAGGTTCATGACACGAGGAAATTAACCGTTTTTTGTCAAAAAAATAATAATTAAAGTTGTCTTACCGTCCAAAGTCCAATTGGTCGAATTTGAATCCAGCATCGTCCATTCTATTGCTAGTTCTTGATTACTTGCCATTTGAAAATACTTGGATTATAAATTTAGCAATTTATAGTACTATATATTCTCAATTGTTGTTGTTGTTGGGTGATGAATAGGGTTGACCAAGAAATGTCATTTAGCACTCCACAACGGAAGATTCACTCGTCGTTTGTCCATTCATATTGTTTTTGAACCCAGCCCTTACTGTTCAATAATACTGATATATTTTTGTTCAGTGTCGTTGAGTATTTCATATAAGAATTGAATGTAATGTCGTTGACACCAAGGACGGAATGATTTTTCTTCAAAACAAAAGGATGTTGTTGTTGTGTAGAGTATCACATTTACAGTTACACAGTTGCTTTTAATCGAAAAATTGTTAATTAATTAATTCTCTCGTCCCCAGCCACCGGCAATAACAGTCTCTGTTGAGTGAATCACAATTAATCCTTCTTCAAAATGAGGATGACGATGAGGGAGGAGAAAACCGGTTTCCATTTCCACACCGCAAAAAAGAGTCAAAGTTTTCGTTAGTGTCCGGAGTTTTTCTTGTCACTTCCCGTCCCTTATTTGTTTGTTGTTGATTGTTGAAGATTTTTATGAGGTCTTCTTCTTGAAGGGAGGAGGAATCAGAGCATGTAAAAAAAATATTTTACTTCAATTTCTATTGTTCTTTTATTCTCTTTTGCCCAGTAAACTCTGAGGAGGAATGTCATACAGGAATTTTTTTTTTAAAAAAAAATTGACTGTCCGCTCACGTCCGTCGTTGTTTTCCTGACGATGTCAGCTTCTTTTCTCTTGTTTCTTCTCCTTGGGTCAGGAGTTAACTGTCGACGACAACTCACAAATCACAAATACTGAGGTTGACAGTCTTCACAACAGTAATAATACTTAATAAAATGGAGGATGAAGATGGACGGAAGTGATGATGATGAGGAAAAGCACTTCTTCTTTTTCTATTGTTGTTGTCAAGTAGATTTCTTGTACAACAAGGGTCGTAAAAATTATGTTGCTCTTCTTCTTCTTGGTTAAAAACAATCACAATTAAAACAACCTGTGGGAGAGAAAAGTTGTAGAAGTTAGAAGTGGTAATAATCAACAGGTGACTTGTTGACAACAAACAAACAAGCGGATGATGGAAATATTTGTGAGAAACGTTTTCACTCGACAATTTTTTTTAAACTCAAAGACACGTCCTCTGTTCTCTGTGTGTGTCTTTATTATTCTAATATCTTACATTTTTGAATCGGAAGAGAGAAAATGGACAATTGACAATAAAAAAACGAACAAGTCACAATCACTTGTGACTTGGGAAAAAATGATGACTCCTCTATTCCGTGCTTCTCTTCCTTCTCCTCTCCTCTTTTCTCTCTCGATTCGATGATGATTCTTCGACTTCTTTTCTCACACCATCATCCTCGATCTCTGGGGTACGTACAAGTCCACACACGACACACACAAGGGACAGACAATGGAAAACTGTTATGTGTGTGTAAATGTGTTTGTGAAGTCAACAACGAGATGACAAATAAACAAGTTGACACTAGAATTTTCCAATTATTCGAAGCTTAACTGTGTGTGAACAAAAGTAAAGTATCCACACATTTTCCAATTTTTGCAATAATGTTGCGTGTGTGCGTGAGTGAGAGATATCAACCAATAAGGCAGTAGAACAACAACAACAGCAAAAAAATTTTTTCCTTCTTTTTATAAAATTTTTATGATCATCCTCCTCTTGTCAAGTCCTCGGTTTTCCCAGTCCTTCTTTCTCTCATCCAACTGAAAAGGGGAGACAGACAAGGGGAAACTTATTACAAAATAATATGTATGAAAGCAAACACTTTACCTTTTAATATCATCAAGAAAAATACAGGTTTGGGTTCAAATAATATTTAACTTAAATGTACTGTCAAAGAAATTGGAGAGAGAGAGAGAGAATTTAAAAAATTATAACATCGTACTTATCAAAATCCAGTTTTCTTGATCATCATCGCGTCACATTCACATCACAATCGACCACATGAAAACGATGTGAACACAAGGTAATTGTCAGTTTTTTACACACTAGTCAACCTTTTTAACCCTTTAACTTGTTGGCAGGGGTTTGTGTGTAAAGTGACAAGGGGGAAGTCCCAACTGTCCAATGATTGTAAATGTCACACAAATCCTAATCATCTCATCTCAATATTTTAAAATGTCAGTCAGTCAGTTCAAAATGAGACGGAATACGTATTAAAAAACAAAATAAAATCCCCACAAATTTTGATCGTTTCGACAATTAAATTGAATGTCCTGTTCATTAATTGTCTCAAATGTCCTCCTCTTCTTCTTTCTTTTGTGGTTTGTCACAAAATATTTATATTAAAATTTACACTTTCAACACGTTTTCCCTCCACCCCACAAAACACACAGACACAGTTTACACAATTTGTGATTTTGTGATATCGTAATCCGATAAATGTTGTCCATCCCACCACACACAGTGTCAGCAAAAATGTACTTTTTTGCCAAAAAACAACAACAATGTCACCGGCTGTCACACACAAAGACACACACGTGTGTGTATATGCAGAGTAATGATACACTGTCAAGGGAAGTCAAAATGAAATGACAAAATGATGATGATGAGTCCACACTGTAATAATAAATGTGTGTGAGGGTAAAAATAAATAATAGAGAGGTTAGTTTGGTATGTGTGCAAAAATGAGGAGGGGGAGGAGGAGATAGAGAGCCGGATGGATGGATGGAGTGTAGAGTTGAGTGCCGACGACAGGACTGAACAAGCAAAAATCCTCGTCCCTCGTCTTCAACTTAAAAATTGTTTGTACTTTTGTGTGTTCTCTCTCTTCTCTTCTCTCCTGTAGACTATATACAACAGTAGAAAAGGTAAATGCAGTCTGTATCCACACACAACACATTAACATTAACATTATACATGTTTTTGCAAACCCACAACCACCCAATCATATCGTATGTCTCTCTTACGTCTTCCCTTTACTTACCTGTTCAGCAACAATACAAATCCAATGGGTTTTTCGTCTCTCTCTCTATCTCTCTTCTCTATATATACCTCATTTGCATTTTATTTTGCATCTCTTCAAGTCTACACAATCTCTAGTCAACCATATTATATTGTAGGATAGCAAAAGGTAGACAGGAGCAAGCTAAAAGGGAGGAGGAGAAAAACAGTTAAAGATGATAAGATAAAGAGTGTATGTAGTGTATATACATGTGTGTGTAAATAAAGGACTCTTCTCTGCCCACTCTCATCATGTCAATGTCAACCTTAATTCAGTCCAAATATTATAATCCAATTCCATTATAAAATATTATTATAATATTTCTAGAGCCCTTCTCCTCTCCGCTCAAATATTTAACTTCAATTTGAGAATGCAAGGAATTTACACGCAGAGAGAAAGAGAGAGACCATGTGTGTCTGTGACGATGACGAGAAGGAGGGTTTACTATATAATAATAATAATATAATTTCAATCGTGAAATATATTTTTTGAAATGTTTGTCATCCTCTTCTGTTGAAGGAGGACTTGCAAAGGAATGGAATGGATGTTAATTTGTCCACGAAAGCAACAACCACCGACAAAATGACGATGAAATGTATTATATTACAAGGCAGAGAGTGTGAGTGTGTGTGTGTGGAGAATATGTAAAATGAGCATGAAGAATTTAATTGAATAGGAGGAAATGGAGCTGAGAGCCATGGATGGATGGAATGGGTGTCTCGGTACAAAATATTACAAGAAGAAGAGACAGAATGAATATATTTACGTGTGTGACGAACCATCATCTTTACAGAGAGTACAGATCGTGAGGGAAGATGAGGAGGACAAAAATCCATGGAGAATCTGAGATAATACAAAAATTCTAGGATGACATTCCAAAAAATCCATTCCTCGGTTCAACAATTGACCTGCATAGTACATACTTTTAGTAGTCCACATTACATTACTTACATGTGTATCCGAATAATGGTGGAAGATGTGCAGTTTTAAAATACTTAATTGCCATGTAGAACTAAAAATCTTCCTTTGATTTTTACACATACCGTAAATGACCAATTAGAACCCGGGTGGGGCCGGTGAGGAGCATACCCTATGTTTTAACATGTAAATACATAGGGTATGCTCCTCAACCGGCCCCACGGTATATCGTAAAACGAGAGAAGAAAAAACCCTCAAGTCTCTCTTCACCCACCTCGAATTGGATGGGAGGGGACTATGCAAAATGATTTACGGTAACTATTATTTTTTTTTGCTTACTCATATCGTCTCCTCGTCGTCTTGTCTTTGATCATCGGAATCCTCTCATTGGATCGGTAAGATCATCGTCAGTCTCACAGAAGAAAGACTTTTTTGAAAAGAGAGTAATAAAAAGATGTGGAATGTAAGCGTAACATGGCATGCTGTATAAAATGGTGTTGTGTTGCTGTGTGTGTGTGGGACTAGGACAGAGCCCATAAAATATGGATGTAGTGTCAAAAATGTAGGTAACTACTTGAATGACTTGTATAACGATGTTAAATATTACCATCACAATTATAATGGAGGAGGAATGTTATTGTAACTTGAAATTGTTACAGGGATTTACATAAGCACACACACATATACACACACAGCAAAAGTGGGGTTTTCCCCTTTATTTTGTTTTGGATTATCGACGATGATGATGGGGGTTTATTCTTCTTTGTTGTAACAATTACAAAGACACACACACACTAGATAGATAGAGAGAGACTAGGGAAACCATCATTAGAAGAAAATATTAGTGTTTTCTTTATGGAGGGGGTAAATTGTAAATTGATCATCATATCAATCCCAACTGATCATCATCATCAAATATGATGTGTACATGCCTAAATGTCAATGTGGTCTACAATGTTTCCTCCCCATAATAAGTACACAGACATACAATGAAAGGGACGACGGACCGACATGTAAAGTACTTACAAGAAAAAAAATTTTCGATTACAATTTATTACCAGATAGATAATGTTATTATCCATAGTCAATATCCCGTATTTATTTGCATGCAATCTCCTCCTCCGTCATCTTTCGTGGTGTAAGTAGTGAGTAGGTTCTCAAACTTAACAATTTACATTACATTCTTTGAGTATAGGGAGAAAGAAGATTAAGTTTTGTATTGTAGTTTGATCCTCTTCTCTCCTCCTCCATCTCAAATGTCAAATTTAAAAAAAAAGGAGAAGATTAAAAATGTAAATTATGACCAAAAATGACCCTTACTCCACTCGACCTGCTTCAAATATTATCGTCCATATTCAAATTCATAATAAAAGACTCAAACTCACACACACATTGTACTGTTACACTCATACTCTTTTATTATTGCATGTCCAATCAAGTATTACAATATTGCATACATATTCAAGAAAAATTGTAGGATTTAAATGAGTTTCAGTTTGAAACTTCTCTCTCAAAATGTTGGTCCTCCTTTTTGATCATTTTAAAAATTAATAATGGTGGGGCCATGCCGTGCTTGGGACAAATAGTTGGACACTCTCTCTAGGTGTGTGTGTGTGTGTGTAATAGGATAGTGGACTAGGTAAACAAGAGTTGAATCATTGCAGTCAAGTTTTTCTCTCATCCCATGGCTCACCAAGTCACCACCACCATTAAATGACTATTAGTCCTGTGCATGTAATCCGACATTAACATCACACAAACACCTCTCTCTATCTTGTAGTCAAGTACAGTGAACTGCATTTTGGAGGGAGAGAGAGATTGATCACATTTTCTAGGTTAGGGTTATCACACATTAAAGAAGAAGAATTGATGGATTGGATGGGGGATCTTGGAAGATGTTGTTGGGTCCGTAATTTAGTATGCACATATCCGCACCTTCATTATCTTTTCCGTCCATTGTACTCTGTACTCTGTAATACACTTCTCCCTTTTGCACGCTTCTCCTCCTCCTCCTCCTCTGCTTCATCATCATCCTCATCATTACATCCATCTTCCTTCATACTTTATGTCCGCCGTTTTTTTTTCATTTTGTGGGCCACAAACACGCAACCAGAGAGAAACAAAATGTTGATTTTGTAATATGGTCAATTACTCCCATCACACACACATGCACAAGAGAGGGGGAATCGGACATGACGATGACCATCCTCTGTCAGAGCATAGCATGCCACCAAGGAAGAAAATTTGTACACGTCAAATGACAATTTGTTGTTGTGGGTCTGCCCATTGTCTGTCTGTGTGCCACTATCACTATTACATTACAAGCGTATTAGAAATTACAGCTGTGGCTAAACAGTCACGTTCATACTCGAATGAAAGAAGAGACAGGTAACGAGGGAGAGAGAGAGAGACCACGGATCAACTTGACCTCACGTCCACAACGAACAGCGAGAGAGACCCAGACACACACACACAAAATTTGCCACATTAAAGGAATTAACATAATCCACACGCTAATCCACTGGCTAAGAAGATGTGCCCGGAAAATGGATTATGCCATTAAATTCTCGTATACCTATACTAAATATTTGGATTGATCAATGACAAGAGAAAGAGAGAGAGAGAAAAGGTAGGTTACGTGATTGGCCTGGATTGAAGATGTTCCTCATCTTCTACTCTTGTGTGTGTACAAAAAAGATATTTTACATGGGGAATGATGGAGGGGTGAAGGTTCACTAACTTAAGTGAGCCTAGTTAATTTTTAAAATAAATACAACTAATGTTGACACACGTACTCAGTCCGTGTAAATACGTACAACAACATGACATGTAAAAATGTGGGTAGGGATAAAATGATAATAATATTAAGTACTCGTACTAGTGAGATGTAATGGATTTGTTTCACATTCATATTTACATTTATTGTTTTCTTTGGGACATGTCCAAGACATTCATCATCAAATTGATAATGGCGAATAGAGTGATGGAGAGGAACGGAAATTGTACAAAATATTTTTTTCTCTTTTGTTTTGGCTTTTGTTTTGTTGACTGTATATGTATAATAATAATAATAATAATAATAATAATAATGTGGGGATTTACTGGGATTGTTTGAGATGACATCACGACTCAAAAAGCTCTTTTGTCGATTATGATGATGATGAGTGGCTCAACAATACATTAGAGAATGGACCAGCCACGATTTTGGCCTTTTTGACTCTCCACGTACTATTATTACTGTGTGTATGTAATAGTAAGAGTAGAGTAAGTTCCTCTTCTTCATCTTTTCCGTCCGTCTATGTAATGTGGATAATATGTATTATGATTTTTGTACTTTATATTAGACACTACAAATCGTTGGAGGTACATCTATTATGTATTATTCCTCCATATTGTATACTATATAGTATAGGTATAAATATTTACTTATTTTGTACATTATAGAAATTATATATTTTACTACATTAAGTAGGATCGGATTGAACTGACGTGTGTGTTTGTGTGCGTTTCATGTTGCGGGTGTTGTTCTTGCTCTTTTCGTGGAAGAACAGGGTGCCACGGGAGTTGCTAACCTAGGTTGACCTTCTTTACAGGCTTCTCTCTTCCAATGGGTGTGAACCTCTTCGATTAATTCTCTTAACTTTTGAGACTCATTGTATTTGAATGCTAAATCGGGAAATTCGGAAAAGGTGGGTTCAGCTTGATCAACTAATAAAATTCAACACAAAAATAAACATAGTAAATAAGTAAATTATTACAAACATTTGATGATTGTACGTACAGTAATGAGTAGAAAGGACAATTTTACAGAGAACAAAAAAATATATATGACAGAGATATATACCTTCGAATTGTAATCCAGAGTCTGAGACCAAGTCAAATTTGGAAAAGTATAAAAAATATTGATCATCGGGGTACTTGGGATGAATTTTTGTTGATGCTAGAAGAGTTCGATTGGCCTCTTGACGTCCTAGGTAAAGGAGACCAACATGTTCTTGAAATTGTTCGTAGAGTTTAGTCTCTTCTTGTAAAAGATTCAGTTTCTCTTTTGCTTTTTCTACAAATACAAAACAGTATATACAATATATAAAACAACGATGACACACACATAGTTAATTATAGAAAACCCAAATTACATTTATATAAATATAAAATAAGTACCTTCTAATTGAAGAGCTTTGGCAAGTTTCCTTTCTTGTGCCCTCAAATTTGGCATCAATTTCATTTTTTCTACTTCCTCGGTCAACTGATGGATATAGGTCTCTTCGATCATATTTGATTTATGAAGTCGATCAGCTTGTTGAGTTAATTTTTCCAGCTCGGCCTCACGTTCTCTTTCCTCCTCTGGAAATATAGAAACACACACAGTCAAATTTAGAACAATATAAAACAAAAGAATGTTGACAGTTATTTTTTTAATTTGACATGTACTCACCCAAATCCTTTTGTACCATCTGATTGAATTGTTGGATCTTATCCTGCCTCCTCTCCAAGGCATCCTGGACAAGGGGCAGTCCCTCGTCTATGATGTTCTTACAACTGTCCAGGATTTGATTGACTTCGAATTTTGGAATATTTACCTTCCTCATTTTCCCCAAATTTCTGCCGCTTTATTTCAAAAAGTTCGCCACAAGGTACGTATGTACGACCATGTATAGCACTCTATATCCTCTGTTTTCCTAGGGTGTCCACATTTCTTTGAGCCCTTCAAAATCAAAATTTGGAAAAAGGAGGGGAAAGTGAGGACCAGGTGTGGACAAGGACTAAAGAATACGCAAGGGTACAGAGGAGCCAGCTGGCAGAGGCCTTGGGTGGAGAAGACAGACAAAGGGACGGTCCCTGGTCCCCCTACATATGCATTGTGCATATGAGAGACAGTATACAAAGTTGAACAGCCTCAGTGAATCGATCCCCCCCCTCACCACTCCCAGAGTCTGAGTAATAAAAAAAAGTTTGGCTTTTCGTCAGACTGAAGCACAGATCCACGGTGGCCATCTTGCAATTTGGTATTATTTCCGTTAGTGAATTGAGGTTGGAGTGAGAAGGCAGGAAGGCCAAGCAAAAGCTGCTCTTGGTTTTTCAGGACAACAACAGTTCAACTGTGTGCTCTTGGCCTAAACTCTCCTCCATCGTCAATCTCACCCCCATTTTCGTCTCTCATCATGTTTTGTAAGTCTAAATTCCATAATTTCTCTATATTTTTCACATTTTAATTGTACTCATTTCCTGGACTTTTCTCCATCCTCACCCAACAACAAACTCTTACAAAGCTCCCAATTTCTATTCTCTCTCTCCATGGAGTGTTCTTTATTTGGGAGTGACTCCACACACAAATATTATTCATTTATTTTTAAAATTAAAATAGTGGACCATTCAATTATACATAATTATTTATTTTTAAAAATCCCATGTGCAATGTAATAATTATTATTTTTATTTATTTCAGCTCCAGGTCCACCAGGACCTCCTCCTCCGGGCCCTGTCCCACCAGGTGCATATTTTATTGACTTCAATATTTTTAATAGCGAGGTTGGTTATTTTGTGAGAATAAAATAATAATAATCCTTAATAATATTCTCGTTCCAGGAGCCATCGGAATAATTCCTCCTCAGTCTCCACTACAACAACCGCCTACCTCACCAGACATGCCAATCTTTTTATGTCCAAGGAGACCCAATTTAGGTAATTATTTCATTTTTAAAAATAGTCTTTGTGCATTGTAAAGTGACTATCAACTCTATTAATATTTAATTTTCTAATGATTCTTAGGACACGAGGGACGTCCAATAATTCTCAAAGCCAACCACTTCCAAATCTCTATGTAAGAATTTATTT
This sequence comes from Pygmarrhopalites habei, assembly GCA_009870185.1. NCBI lineage: Eukaryota > Metazoa > Arthropoda > Collembola > Symphypleona > Arrhopalitidae > Pygmarrhopalites > Pygmarrhopalites habei. The sequence goes on from WJFB01001059.1 coordinate 33,075, forward strand.
ATTTATTTTGACGACTCATAAAAATTATCCCAATTGTGTCCATGCATTATTTATGTCATAACCTTTGATTTTTGTTGCTGAATAATCCAGGCCAAGAGGCTTCATTCACCACTACGATGTCTCCATTCAGCCCGACAAATGTCCAAGAAAAGTCAATCGGTAATAAATTAATATTAAATAAAATAATAAGTAATAATAAGAAAAGTTTTTTCTTTTATTGCATTAGAAAAGTCAAACAATGGAGGATGTCAGATTTACTTTATTATTATTATTTTCTTCCATAGGGAAATTATCGAGACCATGGTTCATGCCTATAGTAAAATCTTTGGCACACTCAAACCTGTCTTTGATGGAAGGTCTAATCTCTACACAAGGGACCCCTTACCGATTGGTAATGATAGAGTTGATCTCGAAGTAAGTCGGAAAATTTTTTTATTACTTTTTATCTCCATCCATTTATTTTACATGTTGTACTAATCATCATTTATTACTGTGTTTATCAGGTTACACTGCCAGGTGAAGGCAAGGATAGAGTTTTTCGTGTTCAAATAAAATGGGTTGCTCGGGTCTCACTATATGCCCTAGAAGAAGCGCTGGAGGGACGCTCCCGGACAATTCCATACGATGCTATACAAGTATGTTCTTCCTAATAATAACTCTGTATCTCTCTCTCTCCCTCTTGATGATGAAAAATTTGCAAACCATTGATTACCATGATTTTTGATTAGTCTTTCTGAAAGTTTAGAAAAAATTACACATTTTTCCTATACTCTTTTTTTATTCTATTGTATTATGGCTTGTATTAATTGTTATATATTTTAAATGTGTTTCTACAGGCATTGGATGTAGTAATGCGGCATTTACCCTCCATGACTTACACTCCAGTCGGAAGAAGCTTTTTCTCTTCTCCAGATGGATACTACCATCCTCTTGGAGGAGGTCGGGAAGTTTGGTTTGGTTTTCATCAGAGTGTCCGTCCGTCACAATGGAAAATGATGCTCAATATTGATGGTAAATATGAAGTAGACAATCTGAATATTATATTCCTTCTTGTGTTCTTACTTGAAATTTAAAATAATTTAAAAATCTGTTTCTCTCTCTCTCTTTGTATAGTTTCTGCGACGGCATTTTACAAGGCACAACCAGTAATAGAATTCATGTGCGAAGTCCTTGACGTAAGTAAAGTTGTTTTTTACTTGATAATGCACCTCTTATTAAGTAATTGGTTGTTATTAATTCTTTTTTAATCCCTTCCTCACTACTTTCCGACATTCAGATTCGTGACATAAATGAGCAACGCAAGCCGCTGGCTGACTCGCATCGTGTCAAATTCACCAAGGAGATCAAAGGATTAAAGATCGAGATCACTCATTGCGGGACGATGAAACGAAAGTATCGTGTCTGCAATGTGACTCGTCGTCCAGCTCAAATGCAAAGTTTCCCTCTTCAGTTAGAAAATGGACAGACAGTGGAATGTACGGTGGCCAAGTACTTCCTGGATAAGGTTAGTGTACTTAAACGGTTGTTGAATGAGTGTCAATAGGGATCATGGCTGGAGAATGAGAGAGAGGGTGAATTAACTGCCAAAAAAGTAAACGTATCATCATCATCCTGGCAGTTTCGGGATTTTCCATGATTCGGTGTCAGGGGCAGAGATCCTTTTATTTTTCCCCTTCTCAGTAGATATTAAAGATGGAAAAAAAGAATGGAATTTTTTCTTAAAAATGAAAAAGTAAAATTAATGGTCGTGAGGGGAGTTGGAGGAGTCACATAATAATACACGTATTTTGTGTGTGTAAAGAGTAATAGAATATTGTTAGAATAGATGTAAGTCTATATCCTGCGATGTAGACGTTTAAGAAAATCTGGCTTCGAAGATTTTCTCTGATTTTCTCGCTCTGTGCGGTGAACTAAATTGTCAATTAAGTGTAGATTTAATTAGTAGTCTAGTGTTTTGGTTAGACAATATGAGTGGACGGGATCTGTCAGGTAAGTATCAAATTTTATTGTGATATGAAATTTAATATATTATTCTCCTATGAATATGACTAATTTTTTTTTCGTTTTCTCTGTGTTTCCCTCAGAATCTAGTAAAAGAATACTGAGTAGGATCTTTTACTCTTCTGAGTCAGAGGACGATGACGGTTTTCCGGACATTATATCGAAAGAGGTAAACAAATAATGAGAATTATAGTATAATAATTATAAATAATTTATGTACACCATTTATTTCATGTAATTTATACCGGATTCAGGCATATACTAAAGCACACTTTTTTATTTTTGTGAATAGGAATGTGATGTATCGTCAAATGCTGAAGTCAGTGTAGAAGAGGAGTCTTCAACCAAAGTCAACATGCGATTGACAAGGGAAAATCAAGAGTTGAGAAGACTGAATGGATTTCTCGAAAAAGAAAATGACTCACTTCGTGCTCAATTGGCTCTGTTGTTACCTCAGCCCTTAGTGTCAACCATCTACATCAAAGAGTTTGGACACATCTTTACACCAGAGGGAAGGTACTGAAAAAGACTTGAAGGGTGACTTGAACCAAGGACCGTGTATAGGAGAAGAAGACGGATTGCAATTAGACTTGCAGTCTAATGAATTTCATGACTTATTGGGCTCATGTGGGGACTCTAGTAATTGCGGTTTCAGTCGACCGTGTGGTCTAAATCGACATTTTGGAGAAAACATTGGTCCACCTGACGGTAGGTGCGTTCCATGTCAACATAGCATCAAGTTGCTTGGGAAGGCTAAAGTCTTGTCAATGACTTAGCATAAGCAGCACAATCAAAGTGAATTCCATAAGAAAAATGTAAAAGAGGAAAACTTTCGGGAACTTCAATTGGCGTTGAAATTGGAACTAATTGAAGACCCTCAATACGAAGATGATAGTTTAAATTCAGAGACAGTCAAGTGGAAGATAACAAGAGTCGGTGAAAAACGTCATTTCACCAATTGTAACACTTTAAATTGTCGATTATGTCGTACCCAACTTTACCTCCAATATCTGGACTTCACAAACAAGACGACAAATGTGAAATATCAACTACACTTTGAAGATATCGAATGCCATTCAGTTTTTGTAGTGTACTTCTCAACATGTCTCCTTCATCGCTACTTGAAATATTTTGGAGCGACAACACTTACTCCAGCAGCTCGCTCAAGTCAATACAGGGGAACTTTTCGCAGAGCAATGCGAGGCTGCCGTACGTAATGCACAGTTAATGTTTCGTATTGTATGTTTTTAGTACACATATGTAATTATTTGTTTGTATATTCATGACATTTTTTTTTATTTAACAGAGTGGACTGATCATTTCATTGGTGTTGATGGAAAGGAAAATAGATGTTCAGTCTTCCATCGTTTGTATCCTATTGTTTGCACACTGAACCCTGAATTCGCTTATGGACAAAATCTTGCCTTACTTCATGCCAACGAAAGTTATGTAATAAAAAGATCAGGCGCATTAACCGATCGGTTCGGTGGTAATACACTTGACAATAATATGAGTGCTTTTACGTCACCAGCCCAATTAGGATACGATAATCCAGGACGAATATATTTAAAATTACATGAAATCTCCTGTACACAACTCGATTTGAGCTGTCCGTCTTGCAGTGAAAGTGGTTTCACTAAAGTTTCATTTCTTGTTAGTTCATCCAGATGAGAGTGTTAAAATTAATTTGTAATGTCCGTATTGTGAAGAGACCGGATTTGAATCTGATAGGGCTGTTTTAAATCATATTGTGGACATTTAAAAAAAAGAGTTTGCACAACGAAAGAGCAAAGCCGATCAATCTAGGAAGTCAAAGACACATACCATCTCTGGAGGTACATTTGATTTTACCTGTCCATTCTGTTCTCGTGCACATGCCTTCGCATCAGAAACTTTGCTCTCTTCACATATCGAATGTAGCCACGAAGATCGATTAATAATAAAAAACTTACTCTCTATTATTACGTAGTTATAACGTTATAATTGTTTTTTTCAAAATAAAACTAATTTGACTTCTACCACTGTGTCCAACACACTTTCTAATCTTTTCTTACTCTGCCATACACAAATATTTAAGTATTTATCTAACCAACCTGTAATTCTATTTAGCAAAACAAACAAAAATTCTGTTGAAACCTTTGATTCTTACTGTACTGTTTTTCTTTTCATTTGGATCGTCAAAACCCACCATGGAACCTAAGTACAAGATGAAATTAAGATTCCCAAATTTACCCTGTCTTCAAGTGGGCCAAGAGCACAAACATACCTACCTCCCACTAGAAGTAAATATATTTTATTTTACATTCATTATTACATACTTAAATGTGTTGCAGTCATTTGGTTTATCTGTGTGTGTCTGTGTACCATGTTATATTTAGTACTAATTCATACTTTTGTAATTTGTCCAATTAGGTATGTAATATAGTGGCGGGTCAACGGTGTATCAAAAAATTGACAGACATGCAAACTTCAACAATGATAAAAGCAACTGCCCGTTCAGCTCCAGATCGGGAGCGTGAAATCAATAATTTAGTTCACAAAGCTGATTTTAATAATGATCCATATGTGCAAGAATTCGGCTTAACCATTAGCAATTCCATGATGGAAGTCCGAGGACGGGTTTTACCACCGCCCAAGTTGCAATATGGTGGTCGAGTAAGTTTGGTACGATTTGGTATTTTTCATCATTTTCATCATTTACTGGGTCACTTTGTGACCCTCTTGACCAAATCCTTTAGAGAAAATAACACCCTTCTATCAACTGATTTTCTATCATCTCTCACACTTTAAAGATGTTACAGCTAATATTATTTACACTCGATTATCAGTCATAGTCCTTACCACCACCTCTCTCCCCCCTCTATTCACAAGATATATATTCCCTAAAGGGATAAAGTTTAACTCTCACTTTTTTTCTTGTGATAAAAAAGAGGCAAAAGGGAGAAACATATCTTTTCACTATTTATTTATTTGTCTGTACATTATGTTATGTACACATAAGTTGTCAAAGAAAAAGACTAAGTATAGTATTCCGACGTCCCAAATTATGACTGCAAAATATTCACTGTAACAACGCCTACAAATTATTTCTGTACCCCGAGATGATTCATAGCATAAATTCATGTAGGACAATGTATGTGAGCATTGATAATGAAAATTAGAATTAATTACAAAATTTCGGGGGCGGAAGGAAAGAGAGTAGGTTTATCTCGAGTTTCATGTCCTTCTCTTTGATTCGAATATACAGACAAAGCAACAAGCACTGCCAAATCAAGGTAAATTTTCATTGTGTTGTTTTATTTTGTTCATTCAGTTGAAGGATGTGTGACTACATCCTGCGCCATTCAAATGTTATTTCCCACTCACGCCCAAGGCAGGTCAACTTGTGTGTGGCCTTTTTTTCGTGTCCTCCGCACCCAGAAAACCGCAGCCAGGCCACACACAGAACAG